>JAEUYN010001893.1:0-96061 GCA_018257835.1 Euura lappo
AATTTGATGCATCGATATATTACGATCTCGATCTCGACATATCGATAACGAATCCGATACATTGATTTATGTAGATATCGAATCCGATAAAACGATATACATATGTATTATGTGGATATATCGAGATCGATGAAAGTTTTAAATTACTAATGAGTCTACAAAATTTTCAAACATAGGTATAGCACAATTTCAACTTCACGAAATTAAGGTAGTAGAAATCTCTGAAACTTCGCCCACGTATTGATTCAGATGCTATCTAAATGTCTGTGCAATTCTAATGGGACTGACCGTTCCATACGTGAGATAATTGCAATCAAAATCAGCAATCCTTACACGTAAGCCCCATGCCTAACGCACGTAAATGCCCCGTTTTCTTTTCTGGTGCTCGAACCATCGTCAATAATTTCACAAAAAAACACGCAGGTACAAAGGGCTGCTACCTGGATATTCTCTGAAAATTTCACAATTCTTTACCGTTTATTTTCAAAAATATAGACGTGGAAAGTTCGAAATATCGTCGATTCCCTCTCATAGTCGGTCTTGCCTCACGCATGCGCAACTGCGTTCTTTTACGTTAAACCATTCAAATGCCGGTCTGCGAACAGTCCTAACCGAAACTGTTGTCCCGCAGATTGAAGAAGAGTCCTACTTTTTTTATATTCACAAATATTATTTACGATCTCAATCACTTCAGTGCTAATATTACGCATTTTGAAGTAAATGATAAGTTTTAAGGATAAAATTATTCAAACTTATGCGCACTGACTGATTACGCGAACTTGAACTAAATTTCATTGAGACTGTCGTAGAGGTACTTCCTTAACAAAAAACTATATTACTTTCTACATGAATAAATAAAAAAATGACCACAAATATAAACACCGAACGGGGGGTTGGCGCGCGAAGCGCGCAGGGGGGCGAAGCCCCCCTATATCGCTCTATATTATATAAAGATATCGCCGCCGCCGCCGCCACCGCCGTGTCAAGATTCCCCGTTCCGCCGTTCCCCTGTCCAAAGTGTTCCCCCGTTCCGCCGTTCCCCTGTCCAAAGTGTTTCTAAACCTAACCTAACCTAGCCTAACCTAACCTAACCCAAAATATTACCCAAAATCCCCCACAAATTCCTCCACCTAACCTAACCTAACCTAACCTAACCCAACCTAATCCCCCAGAGATTACCCAGAATCCCCCACGAACACCCGAAGTCTTCCGGAAAGACCCGAAGTCTTCCGGAAATACCCGAAGTCTTCCGGAAAGATACGAAGTCTTCCGGAAATACCCGAGGTCTTCCGGAAAGACCCGAAGTCTTCCGGAAAGACCCGAAGTCGTCCGGAAGGACCCGAAGTCTTCCGGAAAGAACCGAACCGAAATCGTCATAACAGGTCATGTCAGGACGTGTCAGGTCATGACAGGTCATGTCAGGACGTGTCAGGTCATAACAGGACATGTCAGGTCACAACAAGTCATGTCAGGACAGGACTGTTAAAAACGGTAAAAAAACCACTTACAATTAGTATATGAATCATGGGATCCTAATCTTTCAGTAATCCGTGCAGAAACCTCATGTCAGGCGTAACAGGTCATGTCGGGTCATGTCAGGTTATAACAGGTCATGTCAGGACATGTCAAGTCATGATACAGAAAACTGTTAAAAACTGTAAAAAACCACTCACACTTAGTATATGAATCATGGGATCCCAATCTCCCAGTAATCCGTGCAGAAACCTTTCGCGCGAAACCACTATAACCGAGATCACACTTTTTCATTCCATACAGAATTTTCAATTTCTTCTTTTTGACTTCTTTCACCATGTACAAAATATTACTGAATACAACCCGAATCGGGGGGTTGGCGCGCGAAGCGCGCAGGGGGGCGAAGCCCCCTAGTATATATATATATATATATATATATATGTATGTATATATGTATATACATATGTATATACATATATACATATACATACATATGTATATATGTACTATATATACACACATACAGTCGTATAGACACTTTTCCAAAAGCGGGCTATAATGAATCCATTATAGCCCGCTTATTTCATTATAGCCCGCATATTTCATTATAGCCCGCTTATTTTCATTATAGCCCGCTTATTTTCATTATAGCCCGCTTTTTCGAGCCGGTCAAAAAAAGTTCACTTTACGCCCGCTTAATAGGTACAAAAAAACGCAGAAATCGTGCATGTGGTACAAAAAATAGTTTTGCTACCTTCTGGATTCAACGATAAGCGCTCAGACAACACAGAACTAAAAATGATTTAAACGTCGTCGAATCGACGACAAATATCTCACTTTTTGACGTCTATACTCTCAAAGACGTCTTTTAAACAACATCAAACTTTAATTTTTCGTTCCTCCTTAGACTATCCATGTGCCAGCGTTTACATTTTCCGTTTTCACACTTGTTTGTTTGACGTTGAAAAAAATGTTTCATTTGACTATCGAATTCGCGATTTGGAAGAACAAAAGCGCTTAGGTAGCACGTTACACGAGAATCTGACGAGTTTTGGATTTTGGACCGCCGTACTGGATCCGTCGTCACAAATTATGAGCCAAAAAACCTTCGAGTACCAATTTTCATCAAAATCCGTTCACCCGGTCTCAGGATGTAACGTTATTATTGCTCTTGTTATCTTGACCGATTGGATAACTTATCACGAAAACGGGTATACAGACATTACGGAATACGAAACTGCGCCGTTTTGCTATTCTTCTATACTTGCATGTTTCGATACACAAAAGATGACCGTCAAAATTCAAAACAGTCTTTTTCGACAAAATCTTGATATATTTTGTTGCAATAGGATGCCTGGTAATGATCGCTGTGCATAGATCTGTAAAGTGTCTCAACGCCGATAGATGAGACGGATGCTACCGGCATCCCAAGTCTGTAAGATGAATTGCCTGCAATCGGGCGCCCGAAATCAATAATCAATAAAATCACCTTTTTCCTATTCAGCACGTTTTAGAAAAATCTATTTGGTCTATGAATTTCAAGACCCTATCAACTGATGACCAATTTTACCTCAAACGCGATTGTCTCGGAGCTCATCCTCAGGATCCGTTCTGCTTATAAGATAGGAAATCTCGATTCCCAACGATTTTCATCAACTAACTACTACGGAAAGTTATTGATTTTCGCCTGGAATTGAGATTCTCCCATTTCAGAAGGTTACGGCGAGCTGAGAAGCGTGCATTCCTCACTTTCTAACGGAATTATTTGACTCAAAATACATCCAAAAAATTTAAAAATGATAATTTATGAAATGAATTTTTCACAAGCGCGATTTTTTAATTGAAAGTTGCATTTCTCCCGAGCTGAGAGTAAGCTGAGAAAAAAACAATGGCAAAAATGGCTTCACGTAACGGAGTCTCTCAGCTAATTTCAGAGAAATTAATTACCGAAAAGTGATTTCACAGCTATCATTTCGACGGCTGGACTTTGAATTCTCTTATTTTATTCATATAAAGCTGAGAAGTGATTACATACTTCCACATTTTATCACGCGCGTAACCGCGCGCAAAAACGAAAATTCGGTTTAATTCGCTACATCATCGGTCGACGCCTGAGATAAGCGACAAGTCACATCTACTTTTTCTGCTGGCACACCTAATAATTATAAAATATTAATTAAATCATTCTGCACTTTCATCCTATTATGATATTTAAATCCGAAAAATAAAGATGTTTCATGACAAAAACCCGTTCATGATCGACTGATTGATGAATTAACATGGCATCGTTCATCCAAAAAATGATGGAAAGTCATGAAAACTGAGAGTAGAAAATATGAAAAAGATGAAGAGTGCAAAGATAAAAGTTGAGAGTCATTCATACTTCGATTAAACGATGAAAGTAATCAAGGCGCAATAGTAAACAAAAATCCTAATTAAGGCTACTCTTGTTTTCGCGTAAAAGCCCTGAAACATTGATTGCATAATAGCAATCAAAGCTGCCGAATAATTGACAAACCGTACAGCTCTGAAAAAAGAAACGCAATAATTCTTGATCAGGTGATACGACTCAAGCAATCAAATTGATTCAATAAACAGATTTATTCGGTATCATTACAAATAAACTAAATAATAAATAAAAAGTATTTATATACTGAAAAAATCTGACGGAAATTATGCTAAAAGAGCGACTCGGAATACTAGGCATTGAAAAAAATATTAATATCAAAGAAACTTAAGCACCGAATTACGATAAGAGATTTAATCAGCTTTTACGATTTTATGCACGCTACGCAAAATCGTGTATCCTGTTTCTTTCAATAGATTTCAAAAATGAAAATTGTTAATTACTGAAAACTATATAAAAAAAAAGTAGATTTACAAACAAATCATCTAGTTTTATTTCAGCCGGATAAACTGATAAACTGTAAGCTTTGTCCAGCCGAAATCCGCTCTATCTATCAGAAAGCGTTGAGACTCCAACACCTGCTGGTTAAAACGTTTCTATACATCTGTTGACTTGTGGTTTCAATTATTTATAATTTCTTCATCGTATCTCAATTAATTGAATAAATTATACACGCGATAATCTCGTATCAAAGATTATTCACCTAATCGTAAGCTGCGATCAATTAGACACCGAACACTGCTTGAACTTCTGTATACGACTCTCTATTTCTGGTCTGAAGTGTCTGATCAATCCCTGCACCGGCCAGGCCGCTCCGTCTCCCAATGCACAAATCGTGTGAAGCTCGATCTGCTTACTGATTTCCCACAACATGTCGATCTCGTGCTCCTCCGCGTTTCCCTCGACAAATCTGAGGCGAATAAATCAACGTTTAGAAACTCGAATCCTCCGACTCGAATCCCGTCGTTATACGAACCTCCACATTATTTTGTACATCCAGTTGATTCCTTCTCTGCACGGAGTGCACTGCCCGCAGGATTCGTGCTTGTAGAAACTGATCAGACGAGCAATGGCCTTGATCACGTCCGTCTGTTTATTCATTACGATTACGGCGGCGGTACCGAAAGAGCTCTGAACTCTGACGAGGTCGTCAAAGTCCATCAGGACTTCGTCGCAGGCTCTGAAATGTGTAAAGAGACGTTTTTACTTCTCATTCTTTATATCCTCGATTTTCGGGTTCAAAAGAGTGGAAAAATCCGGTTCCTACGATTTTGGGATTATCGGTGTCGACGAGCCTCCGGGAATCACTCCCAGGAGGTTGTCCCAGCCTCCGATCACTCCGCCGGCGTGTTTCTCGATCAGCTCCTTCAGCGGAACTGACATCTCTTCTTCGACTGTGCAGGGATTGTTCACGTGACCGGAAATGTTGTACAGTTTTGTACCGCTGTTACGCGGGCGACCGAAAGATGCGAACCATGACCCACCGCGGCGACAGATTGTCTGGAATTTTGGAAATTCAGTATGATTAGATATTGCAAATATTCTGAAATGGTAATCGAGGTATTTAGCGCAGAATGGATACAAGTGTTAAGGAAATTTCTCATAGGAAGGGAATACTAACTTTGAGAGCATCGGCAACACTGTTAATACACAAAAAAGTGCGTCTGCAGAGTTCTTCGTGATAATTATTACTGTTTTTTTTCCACTTGACGCTTTTTGCACTGACCTCTCGCAATTCTCACCCAATTTGATTAAGAAATTGACTGATTAGTCTACTAATTGTTTATATCTCATGAAAATTCACAAAATCTTATCAGTTTTTTGGATTCTTTGTTTCATTCTGAGGGGAAACATGCACCTTGAAATTTCAAAAAAGTCAGAACTGCCAAAAGTCATTTTTCAAACTTTTGGACCATTTTTTTTTCCTGTCTATAATGCATGAAATAAAATCTATTGGTGAACCGATTTCAGTTTTCCTGGTCTCAAACTGTTCAGTAAAAAGGCCGTTTCAAAACAAACGGAGAACTTTTTGATAATCTTATTTTTACTCGAGTTATCACAAAAAGTAACGTATGAAAACGGAACAACGCTATTTTATTCTAGAGAATGATGAATATCTGGTACAATTTTGATCGAATCAAAAAGTTCTCTGTTCATTTTCAAAATGAATAGTACGAGACCAGAAAAACTGAAATCGCTCCACCGGTAGATTTCATTCTGTGCACCGTAGACAGCAAAAAATGTATTCCTAAAATCGTGTGAAAAGTTGTATCTTCCCCCTTAATTGAAGACTCGATTCTAATTCACGATTTAATATGTGAGAATTACAGAATTATTGAATACTTTCATTCCATTCTTCTTTTTTTTTCATTCCTAATTATTTTGCCTACTCAGAACAATGTCTCATAATTCCTGTGATTTTTGAGTTGAGGAATCTAGACGAAATTTTCAAGTCTATCATATTCTTTCGCTAAAATTCAAACGAATCCTGTCTATAAATCTGCATATGTCTCATAAAATTATGAGAATCAGTAAGGCTAAAATACGCAGACCTTAGTATTCTCCCAAATCGCCAAAATTGAATGATTTTCGGCAGATTTAGCATCAAAACTTTCAACATTCTAGAATTTTTTGCTCCAAATCAACAAAATTGTGTCCTCATATGAATAAATGAAGAGGCATTGATCCCATCAGTTCTTTCATCTCTCATCTTTCCCTCAAACTGTTACTCAACTTCCCACACCAACTTACAGGAGCAACGGCGACAGTTTCAACGTTTGTAACCGTCGTCGGGCATCCGAAGAGTCCGACATCGGCAGGGAATGGAGGCTTCAGCCTAGGTTTTCCCTGTTTTCCCTCAATAGATTCAATCAGGGCTGTTTCCTCCCCGCAGATGTAAGCTCCCGCGCCCCTTTGGACGAAGATATCAAAGTCGTATCCGGACCCGCATGCGTTTTTGCCGATCAGCCCGCTCTGGTAAGATTCTGCGATCGCGACCTGAAGGTTCGACGCCTCGTTGTAGAACTCTCCTCTGATGTAGATATAGGCTGCACAGGCGCCCATGGCCCTTCCGGCGATCAGACAACCCTCGACTAGCTTGTGGGGGTCGTGCCTGAGGATCTCGCGATCCTTGCAGGTCCCTGGTTCTCCCTCATCCGCGTTTATCACCAGATATTTCGGCCTGCCATCGGACGGCTTGTTCATGAACGACCATTTCATCCCAGATGGAAAACCGGCCCCTCCTCTACCCCTCAGACCGGATACTTTGATCTCATTTATTATCCAGTCCGCACCCTTGTCGAGGATCTCTTTCGTCTTGTACCAGTCGCCGCGCTGCAGAGAACCCTTCAGTCTCCAGTCGTGACGGCCGTAGAGGTTCGTGAAAATCCTGTCCTGGTCGGACAAGTTTCCACCGACTTTCTGTTGATGGGAATAGTTGCTTGATTATTCTCATTATTGATCGTGATTTGAATAGAAAGTCGTATTGAACGCGTTTAGACAGCAAAAAGTCATCTAAAAATCGTCATCTAGACATTATTGAGGTAAAAAACCACATAACAGTGGTTTGAGGTCGTCCGAAGAAGTTTTGGGGACCAAAAATCGAATAAAAGTCTTCTTCTAGACGTTTTTTGATAAAAAAAAGCCGCTTCAAGGTCATCTCGAAGATGTGGTCTTTGATTTAATCAAAAGAAAACTCCTTTCTAATCACAAAAAGCCCTCAAATACGTAATTTTTCTTAATTTAAGGGTTTTTTTAAAATCTTTTTTCATGTTTCAGGATTGTTAATTAAAATTGATTATTAATAATAAATATCATCCAACCTTTCCCTCGGGAGCTGCATTGGCGTAGGTTTTAGTCTGCTGTTGGTTGTTCAAAACTGCACTGATGAGTCCTAATCGTCGTTGTTGGAGAGGTTAACGATTAACGATCGAGTATCTTGTATGACATAACTTTAGATGAAGAAAATGAATCTACGCGTCAATGTAAAATATAAAACGTCGTATATCGACCCAGAAGTTACACGAATTGATGCAACAACACTAGATATAATAATACTTTAAGCTTCTGACAATTATATAACCTTGAAGAAACAGACGTGGATACCGTAACGGATTTTAGTTGACAGTTTTAACCTTCTGACATTTTTAAGAAGCAAGGTAAAAAAGTAGTTTATCAATCCTAGCCTGTTTCTGACGATGTCAATATTGCATTTTTAATAATCACCTAACTGCCCCCTCGGTAGTCGATGTGTGCATCTCGCGATAACACCCGCCATCTTTTCACTTCTTGTCACACACTGTGCAGTGTGCGCAGTAGTAGCACGCTAGACTCGTGCTCACGCACTGATCGATCTTAGTAGTTCAGTACCGTAACGGTTCGACAACAGCGCCTCAAACGCGCCTTGAAGAATCAAGGATTTCAAGAATATCCTTTCTAAAACTGATTTCACAACATGAATCAACTGCTTTAGTCCATTTTTTCTTCTATTCTATCCGAAATGAACTCAAATCGAGCCTAAACTTCATTCGTTGGTATCAAAAATCGCAAGTAACCAAAAAAAAGTCGATCCTCAAATTCTTTATAAATTGCATTTTTTGCATCTATGAAATCAAGCATTGAAGCGAAATTGAGCCAGATGACCTCGATTTCATCCTTAGAATCGATGAAATGTGTTTGTTTGTTGATATTCTAATATTCCCAAATTTCAGTCGATAAAGAAGATCGAGCTACAGTCACACTGACGTCTTCTTTACCGACGGAGCATCGAGCGCGTGAAACAGCTGACAGAAGGTTAGTAGCGACGTTTGGGGACATCACATGACATCAGAGCCTAGAGGGAAGGGAAAAGGGTTTTATTGAGACGTTGAATTCAGTTGGAATAATTTTTTTATCGAATACAATAATAATAAGAGAAGACAGAACTATGACGGTGCATAATTTGTATATATTCTCGCGTAACGGAACGTTGTTGTATTACGCCGAATGGAACAGGCTGAATAAGTCCGGGATAACGAAGGAGGAGGAGGCGAAATTGATGTACGGTATGTTGTTCTCGATAAAATCTTTCATAAACAAGATATCGCCGTTGGATCCAAAGGACGGTTTTCTCCACTACAAGACCAGCAAGTACACGTTGAATTATCTGGAAACACCTTCGGGACTGAAGTTCGTACTGAATACGGACAACTCGGCGCAGAATGTTAGAAATTTATTGCAACAATTGTACAGTCAAATATACGTTGAGTTTGTGGTTAAAAATCCATTGTGCCAACTCAACGAACCCATCGAGAGCGAATTGTTCAAAAGCAAGCTCGACGAACTCGTCAAATCTACACCGTACTTCTAGTCTTTGGCCATTATCGGAACGGAGGAAAGAACTCTAACCATGATTTTCTCTCGCTTCGTCAAATCATCGTCGACGAAGTGAAAGACGTTCGTGTGTTGTGTTACTGTCTAATGTCTTCACTACTCATGCACACGTGAAAGACGCTGAAGTGGCGCCGCCTAGCGGCACTCCTCGAACACTGAACAGTGCGACGCGCCAGATTTAAAAATATTTATGTATACAAACCAAATCTACTGATGGATTGTTGGAAACGAGTGAAAAGGAGTAGATAGTCATCCTTAGTTTTCTCAATAATCTTGGTTTAAGTATTAAGGTTATCAAATTACATTTCCTTTATTAATTACACTCATAAGTCTAAGAAGTTAGTAGCTTATTGTCAAAACAGGGGATAATCTTTTTTTTCTTGTTCAAGTATTACATTTCTCAATTTTCTTTTTTTCTATTCATGTTTTTTTCTGTGTTTATTCGATAAGGACCGAATATTTGTAACGCGAGTTTTCTTTTCATCCTTTATACGATCCAACTGAAACAAAAACTGCTGATAAAAAAGCAAAATAAAAGACAAAATGAACAAATAAAAACCTGAATTACTTTTCTTACCACCAGAATTTCATTGTTTATGTATATCCAGACCCAATCCTGCTCTGTACATCCATACAAGTTTGATACATATACCGCGTGATTTCGTGGACGGTCACCATGCTGACTCCTGGGTATATGCAACTGAGATTACATTAATTGTAGCTGGATGAAAAGGAGGATGCGTGATTGGTCACCAACAATCAGTGTCATATCAGTTGCATATGCCCAGGAGTCCACATCGTGACCATCCACAAAATCACACGGTATACGTATAGACACTGTTCATGAGCCAATTATAACAACAGACTTTGGATGGATGGATGGTTGTTTGATCGAAGTATAGAAAAGACATGATACATTTGTATCTATACCCAGATATAGTATATGTATGTATACGTATAGAATAGCATGGCAATGTATAGTCTTAACAAGTTAAATCTATGAATAGACACAGATATTCAGAAATACTGAATCACTCTGCCCACTTCAGATCGTTGTCCAGCATTGGTTACTAGTATCATATAGTAATCGCGAACATCGCACAGTGTATTAAATTCAATATTGTGTACAAAAAGTGAGAGGAGGTGAGTACGTATCAGCATTATTTGAAATGGCTCGTAACCACTCACCACAGTGACATAACCTACTCATGCGAATTTTGTTCACCCCCATTTGTTCAAAAATTACTAATTGTAAGACGAATAGTTACAATTTAGTAATTTAGTTCGGCTAACTACGAAAATAATCCCCATCATACAGAATTGTGAAAAAGAAGGAAGATGAAGAACAAAAGAAGTACTTCGAAAACGATCTTCGGATGCTCCGAGCTACTGAGATCGTTACACTTGCAGTCAACGATCTGCAACATCGGAGCAGGAAACGATCTTTCTGACTTCGGTAAGATAAAAGATTCGAAGCTCTAAACCCTTTATCACCACTCTTCATGAGGCAATTAGTCTTCATCATTCATTTGTTCAATCAGTTTCATGCGATTTTTTCAGAAACTAAGTTATTGTACTCGGAATTCTTGACTGTTCGTATAATATACCTACCTGCGTCGATACAGTGTTGAAAAAAATATTTTCTTTCCCCCTCCCCCCTTAAAGTTACGTGGGTAGACTGACGATGAACGAATACCAGCTGGTCGGTTGTATTTTCACCGGCTTTCGTAGGTCTTTACAATCCTCAGTTCGTTTCGTCTTCGGTCCCAGTCCCGGTTTTGATCTCGGTCCGCTCGACCCAACCCTCTGGAGCCCCGAGATTACTCTCCGACTAAAACTAACTGTGTAATCTATTGAGGTTTATCTTACGATCGGGCTGCAGCGGCGGCAGCAGTCAGTCGACGAGGACCTTTCCTCGACGTTGCATCCGCTAAATCTCCCGCGTTTTCTTTAGTCTCACAGTTAAAGACAAAAGGAAGAAGCAGAGGATCGGAGAATCGGACATTTCGGGCTCGAAAAAACGGCAACGAATGAACTTAGATAATATTTATAAATACGTATGAGAAACTACAATAGGTAAAATTCACACGAGGAAAACATGGAAATCACTAGAGTTTAAAAAAATACGTGAATTAATAACATAGCGTGTAGTGTTGCGAATTGGTGTGATGAAAGAGCAGTTCAGGCTGGAACCGCTTCGCTCATTTATTTATGTAGTGCTACGGTTATAGTGCTTTAGAGAAAGTTTAGTTTTTCGTTTTTCCATATCTTTCTCTTTCTACAGCGAAGCAAGTTCTTCAGCTGTTCAGTTTATGCCGTGCGCGTGTCTCTACAGTATCTGATTCTTACATGTGCGGTGTAGAAGTTTAGTTTTTCTGACGGATTATTGTAAGTGAGAGCAAAAGAAAAGACAGGAGGACAGTGAAGTAAGTTAGTTGTACAGTGACAGTAATTTTACATACCATGGATTTAAACGATTATTAAGTACGTTTTCATTATTATTGAAATGAAATTAAATGGAATGGAATGTACCGGTGAATAAAAGATAACAAGATAACTAAACACGCGTATATATGCGCATGATAGCGTCTTCTTAAAAACATAAGAACCAAGAACCGACGGGGTGCCAAAAATACCTGCTTGAAGTTAAGTAGGTTTAAGTTGAAACCGCGTTTAGCTGATTGTGAAGCGTGAAGTAGTTACACAGTTACGTACACATAGCCACTCTGCTATAATGGTACTTTTTGGTCGCAAGGAACGCCGTAACCCTGCTGAAGACAGGCACCTATTAGCCAGCATGGATGCTATTAACGGTGCCAAAATGCAATACCACGAGGTTGAAAATGGTAGGCTATTATACACACCGTTACTTCACTATATATTTGGGTTTTTTCAGGTTTTCACTTCACTTAGTCAACCTTTATCTTCTTTCTCTTGATCGAAATGTCCCCTGAACTATAATTATTCGTAAGTTTTTGGGATAGTGAAGAAGCTTCAAAAACGTCTCGACACTTATGAATACCATTAGCGACTGTCAAAAATGGCTAGAAAATGTTAAGAACTGTTAGAATCACTCAAATCCAGTAACTGTCTGTATAACTGTCGAAAAGCTCTTATGCTGCAGTCATGAACTAAAACAATATGGAGGTGATGAAATTCTTCAATGTAAGCTTCGAAAGTCGATAATATCAAACAATATCCTGTCCCAAAATCGATGGCAGAAGTATTGAAAACCTTTGTACGGGCCAGTGAAAAGACTAAGTTGAGAACTATCAAGAATCTTATTGTTGTTGCAGTTGAATTTTGGCAAGAATTGTTTAAGCGTTCGATAACTCATTAAAACGATGAAAGATGGATAACATGAGTACAAAACCAGGTCAAAACTTTTTATGAGTCACTAACGACAGCCGGAAAACCTTTTAAATGTCAGAGTATCAGGAAGAAAAACCGTCAAAAACACCCGGCGAGTGACTTTGAACGGTCAAAAACTGTCACAAACCATTCGAAAGTCAGCAAAGACCCTCTGGAACTGTGCAGAAAACACTTAAAGAGTCAGTAGAACAAAAACCTTTTTCAGGTAAATTCATTCAACAATGCATTCATTTCCTTCATCTTGATGTGTAAGTCAGTGTGTGCGCCTCTGGGGTTCCTTTTAGCCCGTAGTACCAACGGCAGGTATAATCTTCGTGCAGGTAGTACAGAGCTAAGGGTTGGAGAATGCGTCGAAGGCGCCATTCGGCCACCTGTAGCCTCTGGCTATATATTGATCCCGGGGGTTGTAGTTCGTTCGGGGGTGCAGCCACACCCGGTTGTAGAGGGACACCGTGGCATCCCCCATTCGGGTAGCCGGAAGCTCGGTTCGTCAGTAATGGAGAGTTCTGTTCCAGCCGCGTTCATGCACGTCCGTGAGAACATAGAAGAGCTTGGAAAGGTTGCTGACGACACGGACCTCGTCTTTCTCAAAGGATTGCTGGACAGTCCGGTGGTCACTTCTCTAATCAAGGTACAGTATACGTATAAACATAGGTAGATGGTAAATGTGCCTGTATATGTTGTTACGTGTATGCGGTATACATCCAATCAACCCTTGCGAAGTTTTGGTCCATTATCTAAAACTCAGTACTCGCCATTAGAGTCACGTCAATAATAAGAAGAAGAATTGATTTCAAGCTTTTACATCGTTGTTAGAAGCAAACGAAGGAAGTCTTCAGATGTGGAGACTTTAATTGCATGCGATATAAATTGGGTCAAAGAATGGCAGGCGTTATGAAGAACACGTGATGAATCATTTTTAAGAAGAGAACCTTTTAGAGAACCTTGTGAATGTTTTAAAATTTTAGTCTCGGTGTATCAAATGTGTCATCAGCCTTATGGAGAACTGTCAA
Source organism: Euura lappo (assembly GCA_018257835.1). NCBI lineage: Eukaryota > Metazoa > Arthropoda > Insecta > Hymenoptera > Tenthredinidae > Euura > Euura lappo. The sequence goes on from JAEUYN010001893.1 coordinate 13,636, forward strand.
ATATGATCTTGAAATCCTGGAAACTACAAAAAACTCGTAGATAGCTTCGACTACCACGAAATATGTCAAACAGTGCCCGAATTGACAGTAAAATAAAAAAAGGCCAGTGACCATACTAAACTGACAGGTCAGTTGTGTGCTCAAACAGTTTCTAGAAACAAATTGAAAGAACAGATCCGTACATGATTGAATTTTCACATTTTTTGTGTACGATATAATTTTTGAAATGCATGGCATCCAGATTGAAGATTTTTTGGACCGGCTACCCAGTTTACTATGTTACATACCTCCAGACCTTGCAGCACACGTGTGCTTATACAATCCGTTAAAGTAGTACGCTGCAGTGACGTCATCGACTACACTGCACACGATTATTGTATACTTGTACGTACTGTGGTATGTGTGTGTTACAAATACAATAGCTAGTATAACGAGTGTACCGTACAGACAGGTATACCTGGTAGAAGGAGTTATGCATAATTCATTAGGGCAAAGCGAGGGAAGGAGTTGTGGACATAGGTTCGACCATATTCTTTTTTCTCCATTCCCTCTTCTCCATCATGCGTTTAACACACATACAGAGTACGAGATTTTTTATACCTGCACGATGTGTGACTGTGTGGGCTATTATTTTCTCCCACTTTTCTGTGCCACAGTCCCTATCCTTGTTCATCTTTCCCGGTATCAAAACCTGACGTTCATTATACGCCAAGCCCACATTCCGTTAACGCGTATGGCTGGCTGCATAGCACAGTGTAGGTACTGCAGTTCGTGTTATGAATATGAAAGGAAGTCGAACGTGTAATTTGCAGCGAACAATATGCAAATTCATTTTGGCAATGTCAATAACTTAGTTTCCGAATTCTTACTGCCTGAAGTTTTCGACAGATTGCCTGATATCCTCACACACCCAACAAAAAAATGGTTGAAGGAATCTGGGGAGATTGTTTAATTAAGTACTACAAGATTAGGTGGGTCAGAGGCTAGAGAGCAGAGATCCAAGTATCCGCCTGACATACCTATTGTACGTAGTGTCTCTACGTATATAATTGCTAATTGCATGAATCATGACGATCCGCTGGATGACTAGAGGTCGTGGTAATTGCCGTAACGTTAACAATTGAGAGTGACCCTTGGAGACGGAAAATAATTCTGGCAGGGTCACTACGGCAGCTTAAAGTCATGCCTAGTGGTGAATATGATGAACGTTCATAAGTGTAACACGACTCTGTACCACTGACCACAGTATGAGTACGAAATTGAATACATACTCGATCCAGACATTACCATTATTCATTGCGCAGTTCCTGTGTGACTGTGTATCAAGATGTAATTTCAACTCTGATATCCACACTGTGCGAATCTGACTAATGAATAAAGTCTTTCCCAGTGTTCAAGTTCACTCGAAGCAATGTACCTACTTGCAGAAGATCATTCAACATTCTAACATCTGATCAGAAAATATGAATAGGAATGGGGATAGAGTAGATCGGGATCATGACGAACTGTAATTAGCACAGTGTTACTGCACTGCATTCCCTGCGTACAGTTACGCGAAGGTATAACGTTAATATCTACCGCCAATGAGAGTTGTTCGTTGAAAGTAAACACCACGAGGTATTCCAGTACTATACTGTACACAGTAGCATACAACATAACGTAAACACGAAGTAGCTGTTATTGGTATAGGTATACACACAGCCTTTTGCAATACATGATTAACAAATGCAGCCATACACCACTAAGTGACAGAGGTTGATTGAAACAGCGTGTACTACACATTGAAGAAAGTTCAGAAACCGTTATAATATGCCGAAGAAGAAGAAGAGCGACTATAAGATATAGAAAGTGGCAATTTTCCCTAATTGAGAGACATAGCCTGATGAAAGCAATTCAGAAGTCACCTGAACAGGCTCATGGTGGCCACTGGTCAGGGATAAGTCAGGAAATTCGCAAAATGGTCATAGCGAAGTCAGGGAAAAGTCGGGGAATTCGAAAAATGGTCAGGGAAGTCACCTGAAGAGAGGCTCATGGTGGCCACTGGTCAGGGAAAAGTCAGAAAATTCAAAAATGGTCAGGGAAGTCAGGGAAAAGTCTGGGAATTTGATGGTGACAGAAAAAAAGACAGAATAAAAGATCTTCGCACGGAAATCTCAATCAATGGAAATGGTAGCAAAACTTGTCTAAATTGCAAATAAAGAAGTATTCTCAAAAATTATTTTCTTTCACCATTGATTCAGAGCATTATTTATTACATACTTGCAAAACCACTAATTCGTCTGGATTTCAGTCATAGTAAAATTATAATTTTGTCAGGAAAAGTCAGGATTTCTTTTTCACTTCCATGAGGCTGGAAAAAGCTACTTCCTCACATGAAGCCTACTTTGAACCTAAGAATTCTGTCTTCGATCGTCCCTTTTCAATTTCCTGTATCTCCTTCGATACGTTTCGAAAATCATGAAATTTTCTCATAGAGATATATGAAATGAAGGAATGAGAGTCGCTGATCGTCTGAACGGTCGGGTTCAGGCAACTGGGGCCACAGGGACACAAACGTAGCTTAGGTATCGCGTTATACCAGCGATGTGGTGATGTGGTTTTCAAGTCGCCCCCACCTCCACCCTCCCCACCTGTTCGTTCCACGAGTTTCCCCCTGACTCCTGTTGCATGGACACTGTGTTCCACTACAGTGTTCCGCGGATCCACGGTCGGATGTATTATAGTGAGAGTTTGAACGGCGTTGTAACGTAACGGACGAAACGCAAACGCAGTGTTGAAAAAGTTTAAAACGAAATTCCTGAGGCGCGGTCTGGCCTCACCTCATCATCAACTTTTCGAACCTAGGTGACGATCTTACGCATTCAACCATCTCCATAGTGCGTTTTAGAGTCTTGCTCTTCGTCGTTGATCAGTGAAGGCAGAAGTTTAGGTGTGCCACCTCGAAAATATTCCTGGGTCTTTGATCAGTGTTAGAATGCAAAAGTTTCACGGTAAGGTGTGGGAAATGAAATTTTGTCGACCAGAATTCCGTTGCTCACACGTATAGAGTGAACAAGAAAGGAGAAACAAATTTTTCCACTACTAATAACACAGGTGAGTGATCGCGAGAAGCGTTCTACTCCTGTCAAAGCATCGCACGTCGGACATGAACGCGACGCGTGTTGCAGTTTTTCGGGAGTTTTTATACAGACGCGTCACACCGTCTCATATATGGGATATTGTGAACGGAGTGAAACGTTAGAAAGTCGAATTCCGATTACAGCTTCGGCTATTTTTGGACCTCTGATTGCATTTTAGAGTCAGAAATTTTTCAAAGAGATCTTTCTCGTTTTTCCTGGTGATTAGCTCGACTTTTCATTCCAGTGAACAAATACCGTCGTGTAAGAGAAGGCATAATTCTCCGGACTGGGCGTTTCCCTCGTGTCGTAGAACAGTGAGCAAGAGAAATAAAAACGATCACACGATATTCAATTTTCTATTCTAATGAAAAACTCCGATCAAGGATCTTTTTTATCTTCACCACGCAGGATATTTGCTTCACGATCCTTGGTATATTGACCTCGTTCCACATCTTATCGTTATTTCTGGTCGATTGCTCAGTTCGGCTTGGCTGGGCTGAGATCTGCTTGCGCATACTGAAACGATCGAAGAATCTCAAATTCCTCTTGAGTTTCGAGAAAAACGATTCAAAAATCTTCATGCGCAATTCTTCTCGTACTTTTCCGGTTTTTCCAATCACTAACAATAAAAAGGAGGAGATCAAACTCAGAATCGAAGTTCGAATTGCTGAGAAAAACCACGAAGAAAGGCTGTAACACCGACGACAAAGAGAATTTAATCCGTTGTATCGCATTATGAAGGCTAGATTTTAGTGGTGCGGTCAATTGGAAGTGTCAGTATTTGAAAAGCGTGGGTGGGCGCGCCGAGTTGGTTGAATAAACTTCAAACAGTCCAGGCCACATTCATCAGGTATATCTATACTGCAAAGTTAACGAGAGTTTGTTTTTATGGACCGCACTACTAAATCCAGATGATCATCGGTACGTGAGAAATCGGTAATACAAAAACTATATTTGTGTAACACTTTGGAATTGATTTAGAATCACCGCACCGTTCGAAGTGACGACTTCCGGTTCTGAAGATAAACTAGACTCTGCAAATTGCTCAATGCTGACAATGATTGCGGCGTGGGTTACGTGTTCAGAAGTCAATATTGCAAAGGAGACAATAAAACATTGTTGGATTTGGAACATTCTTGAATAATCGACACTTGGCTGGCTCAGAGCTTGAGACGCTTCTTTTTTCAACGTTACTGTATATTCAGACCTGGCTGCCTCCGAAAATAAACAAACATTCATTGCAAGAGGTTTGAGATACAAGTTATAAACAATTTCGTTTCGGAGTGACGTTTCCGAAGTTAAATACTAACAAACACTATCTTAGTGATGATGCTTGGGATTAGTATGCGTATCATCAGTGCAGAAATTTTTGTTTAAACAGTAAAAATACCAATCTGCATACTCATCGCAATTCAATATTGAGTCAAGAGTATTTTTACTACAGTATATTATATAAATTATCGTTACGTCAGAAGAATGCGATACTACAGTGTTGTAGTAATTGTCACGCACAATGAAAAGATCTAGTCGTCTATGACGATTCGCGGTATGACGTTATTAGGGTCATTTGACAACGTTTTCAACGATTCAAATTCGACCCCGTTAACATTCTCAGAGAATTCCACCAAATTCCACCTGGCGCTACACTGAGAGACCTTTAATGCGAATAGTTGATGGTCCATATCGAAGTTCGACATTGGCATACCATTCATTGACAAAAAATACCAAATTTATAGTATGGTGAATTTGAAATATTATGATACTGCATGTCAAACGACTGGTTCGGTATGGCAATGTCAAAATTCGATATGGAGCTACGAATAATTATCCTTCATCCTCCCTTTTTTCCGTTCTCTTCTCTACTTTCGATGTAACAAAACAAACTTTTATAGAGTTTTGCCAACTGTTCGCATAAAAAGTCCCTCAGTGTAAAATAAGTCTTCAAGAATTAAGATACATGATCATCCGAAAAGCAGGAAAGACTCTTGATTATACAGGGTGTGCTATCTCCGGGTCTGAACGAGGGAGTGGCTTATCACTGCTGATGCTCCGCCGTTTGACGCGTCACAAACTGTTATCAACATCTAAGTTTACATCAAGCCGTCGATACTTGGTCTCGTCTAGTAAGGTATTGTTGACTGTCGAATGAAAACAATGTAAAGTCAGATTTTGATAAGAGTCTGTGATACGCCAAGGGGCGGAGCATCAGCAGTGATAAGCCACTCCCTCGTTCAGACCCGAAGATAACTCACCCTGTATCTGATCATCCGAATGTCCCTGAAGCATGACGACGATCTTCACAACAGTGGTAACACTGCCTTTTTAAACATCAGGTTCAAGATCGTCTGGAAGAGTCTCCCGGTGTGCCAGTGAACCCAGTGTGCCAGGCGTGCGACATCGCCGACGAGATCGTCCACGGGTTCAAATCATCCCCTGACCAGAACGCCGAGGAATTGACAAAGCTCTTGAAGAAACCGCACCTTAAAGCACTCCTTGAGACACACGACGCCGTAGCCGAGCGTCGGGACGCTCCGTTAACTCCTGACCAATCCTTCCTAACGATGCCAGCCGACGATAGAGCCGACGCCGTGAGGGTCGTCGGGCTCAGAAGAAACCCGGATGAACCACTGGTGAGAATGACTGACCTCTTTATCCGTCTTGAGAAACTCTTCAACGTTCTTACGTCATTCTTCAGGGGCTGACCGTGCATGTGGATGACGTCGGTAATCTGGTGATAGCAAGGATTCTGGGAGGAGGTACAGCAGCCCGTCAGGGGCTTTTGAGGATGGGTGAAATCGTCCTGGAGGTGAATGGCAAGGATGTTCACACTCCTGACGAACTCCAGCAGGCCATACACGAAGCCAAGGACAATCTCACTCTGAAGCTCGGTCCAGGACTAGCCAACGACGGATCTAGGCCTCTCAAGTCCACGGTATTTATCATCATGCACAATATAATAGAGAAGTTTCCTCACCTATACACGAGAAATGAGTGTGTGATAATTGGGATTTTGGATCAAATTTTTTTTCCGATTTTTAAATGCGTATACCGTAAAGTAACTCGGAATTATTGGGTCGCGGTTTTTTTCTTTTTCGTTAAAAATTATAATCACAAAAGTTACAGGCAATGGAATTCCAGCATTTTTGCTATATTTAGGTATACCTTAGCATGGATGACGTCACAACGTAGTCATTTTCGATCCGTTGTATTTCCTCAAATTTTGTGTCAATTGAGAAAAGAAACAATACGACCGGATTATTTTTTCGCAAACTACGAATATATGACACTCAACAAAAATACGTGCAAAATTCCAATTGAACACAATTTTTAGAAAGTAGGAAAAATATAGAATCAACTTCAAACGAATGTGAAGAGAATTATCAATTTTCAAACGCCACGTGACGTCACACAGTACCTCGGCTGCCATATTCTTCTGTTGACCTGCATCGCTGCCCGTAGCGCCATCTGTGCGTGAGAGGCACTGTTTGACGTCACACGCGACCGCGAAATTCAAACGCCGTATTGAAAACCCTTGATTCACGTGAAAACCAATGATGAACAATTGGGGGCAGTACGAGTTTTATCAATCCAAATAGATTTAAAGAATAAAACAAAAAATAGAGGATAGAGATTTTAAACACACTCGTGATTCCCATTATAACTTCATTCCTCAGTGCTACATGCGCGCGTTGTTCGACTACGACCCGTCCGAAGACACGCTGGTACCGTGCAAAGAGATCGGGTTGCCCTTCCAGAAGGGAGACATCCTGCAGATAGTGGATCAGGCGGATCCGAATTGGTGGCAGGCTCGTCGCGTGGAAGGCGACGGTCTCGGTTCACCGGGTCTGATACCGTCCCTCGAGCTCGAGGAGCGCAGGAAGGCCTTCGTGCCTCCGGAGGCGGACTTCGTGCACAAGATCAGCATATGCGGGACGAGGATATCGAAGAAGAAGAAGCGCAAGATGTACCAGTCGAAATCTAACGGTGAATTCGACGGCGCTGAACTACTGCTTTACGAAGAAGTCGCCAGGATGCCACCCTTCAGACGCAAGACTCTTGCTCTCGTTGGACCGAGAGGCGTGGGACGAAGGACCCTCAAGAACAGACTCATCAACAGCGACCCGGACAAGTTCGGAACCATCGTACCTTGTGCGTAAAACTGTTTTTGATTCTCACCACCTTCTTTCTGACCCAGAGTTCTCAATAATTTGGGACCATTTTCATCGATCTTCGAGATTGTTCCATTTTTTCTTCGTTTTTCGAAGTTTCTGAACGTTTTTCAACTCGTAGATCGTCGTATTTGATGAATCTAGTTTCAATTTTGTTTGTTACCAGACACTTCGCGACCACCTCGAGTTTTGGAAGAAGATGGGAGGAGTTACTGGTTCACGGATCGACCATCGATGGAAACCGATATCCTCGAGCATCGTTATCTAGAGCATGGAGAGCACGGAGGTCATCTGTACGGAACACGACTGGAATCTGTTCGCGAATTGATCAGAGCCGGAAAGATGTGCGTCCTGGACTGCAGTCCGGCGGCCCTAAAGATCCTCCACAACAGCACAGAGTTCATGCCCTACGTGATCTTCATAGCAGCGCCAGGAATGGAGCAGCTCAAGTCACTCTACGATCTTGGAAGGTCGACGGGAGCCAGTAACAGGAACTTAACGGTAACCTAGCCATTGATTCAATGACGATTCGAATGAGACTTGAAAAAAAAACTGTTCAATCGCTCGGTAAAAATTATGAAGTCACTCGTTTTTTTTTTCTCTTTTCTTAGTGTGATATTGAAGAGTATATAAACTGTTGTACCGCAGGTGAGATTGAACAGCAGTATTTTTTCCCGCTGTGTGCACAGGTGGATTCTATTTTCTGTAGTTTCGCTGCCACTAATCTCACACTTGGTTCAAATTTGTTAGAATTTATTCGCCTCCAACATTCAAAACTTGAGAACCCAAAGTTGGAAATCAGATAGATAAAATGCATTTTGAATTCTTACAATATTAAAAAAAGGTGTGTGAAAAAATCCTTCCAGTAATTTTTGAATAACGGTAAGACACAGGAGGCTGAAATTTTTTTTTTTAGAGTCTGTGCTACCGTTATTCAAAAACTACTGACAGGATTTTCCTGTACGACCTCCAATAGCGATATTCAAAATGTCACCGAAGTCTCTCCTTGAAAGGACCGTTTAGGCTCTAAAGTATATCAGTCGTCAATGAACGACAATAAAAAAATTTAAAGATTCCTTCCTAGTATATCGTTCGAAGTGGGATTTAATTATGCCAATTTAACACAGGAGTTCAAAGATCGAATTTCGGAGAAGTTTTTTGAACCTGTTACTAAACAATACTCTATGAGCCTTTTTTGCAGAGTAACAGGCTTCTTTTTTTAATAAAAAACGAGTGGCCTCTGTTGATTTTTGAGAGCAGTATATAATTTATTCCTCTTCTTCGATCATGATCATCAATTATTGGCATGTTGCATATATGTATATATTATAATTATCGTATTGTGATGTATTGTTCAACTACAGTTGTCATGACTTTTATTTTTGTATATATAAATTTATTGAAGATTTTTCTTTTCTTCAAAAGTAGTCTACAGTTTCAAGACCAAAATTTTTCTCTCTCTGTCTCGTTTAGAAACTGTTGTTGGTATAGTTATTGCTAATCCAAAATCCATGTAGATCGATGTAAACGTACGATATTCCCATTTTTTGTTTCTATTTTTAAAAAAGAATGGCTACCAAAACCCGGAGGAACATTTTATATTATTTGAGAATGCCTAAGAATTTTATTAATTTTGATTTACTGATTGTGAATGACTGATTTTTTATAATTTTGTATTTCCCGATGTTTGCTTTCGCTAGTTTGACCGACAAAGCTCCATCAGATTTAGCTCAAGGCGAGCTCGAACCCTGGAGTCCCTAGCCTCCCTATACGAGGTTTGTACATTACGTAACAACAACGAAATAGAATAGAAATGCATGAATTTTTATTTTCTGTATCTTCATCGTTTCAAAAAATGAAAAACTGTCACTACAACGATCTGATCAATCGATAGGAGGACGACTTGAGATCGACTCTCGAAGAATCGGCGGCCTTGCAAAGAGCCTACGAAAAGTACATCGACCTGGTCATAGTGAACGAAGATTTTGACGAAACTTTCAGACAGGTAGTCGCGGCTATGGAAGCACTAGCGACTGAGCACCAGTGGGTACCTGTTAACTGGATATACTAGTGGTAATTGATAACTTAATACCCGATAATAATTACACGTCTAGTATAGTATCCCATGTAACATTACACGCGAGACAAGTTCAAATAATGTTTTTCATTTAACGTTTAATATTACTTACATCAGGTGAATATATATATAATCAATTACAGAATACGCCTATAAATAGATTGTGAAAAGAATATTCAAGATTATTTTTTACATATTATTCTTATTATAGCAGTGCATCAGAGTATAGCGTAGATTATATGAAAATTAGAACAAATTTGAAATGGACTCGCCGATTTTAGTGTAGGAATCGTACTAATGGAGCCAAAAGTCGAATTCAACCATCTTCATGCCATTTTTTTAATCACTTTGAGACAATTTTTTTCCATGATTTTCTGACAGAAATTCCCATATAGCATCATGCAGACGCATTTTTTTTCTAGCTCTTCTTGTATAATATTGGCTTCATAAGTACATGAATAGATCGCATCATGTGTGAATTTTCCCTACCGCCTGTATTTTATAGGATACTAAAATGATACGTACCTTAAGGTTTTATTGTTTATTATTAAGCATAATAATCATAGATTGCCGTCCAATATTTTTAAGAAAATTCACTATCGTACTTTCGTAGTTATATAATTAATTATTACCATAATTATTCTTATTAATTCCATAAATTTCTGTATTAATTTCCTGAATCGATTTTATGAGTTTCTTTTTCAATCTCTAAATATCATCACATTTATTAGTTTGAAACACTGATTATATCATTATTATTTCTTTCATGTACGAGATTCATTGTTAATATTATTACTACCATTGAGTAGAATAGAATAAATGAAGAGCAACAAACAACAAGAATGATAATAATTAGAAAATAAAAAGAACGCTGGCTAACAATAATTATTATATGTATACTGAAGACTAAGCAAACACTCAATGCACCCAATGATGATGATGATGATTAATCGACGAATTATTAATGTGCTATACTATCATACCCACTTGTACAATGAAAAAATAGTAATAAAGATTTATTTTCAAAAGTTATTTTAACCTTTAAAAAATCTTGGAATAATTAATTAATTTATTATAAGGCTTGATATAGATTTAAAAAAATTTCATCGTCTTCCAAAGGTTGTCAATATTATATAAGGATAAGATTTTTCATATCAATAATTTTCACAAGGGCGTTGGAAAATCAGTCAACATCAAATTTAAAATGGGTTTCAATCTGTTTTCAGAAAGCAAATCACAACTTGGATAATTTTAATAAATTTTAATCAACTTTGCAAAAATTCGTTGACGATTCTGATCTATTTTTTTTTTTTTTTTTATAGTTTCCCTGAGTTTCGCAAAGTTCACGAACAATCGCCAAGGCTTATATTTTTATAGTTTTCAACAGTTCTAAAGTTTTTTTTTTTTTGTCAATTCAGGTATTTAGGTGACTCGAAATCATTTGCATCAACTTTCGAAAGCTTCGGACGATCTCTATTTTTAAACATTTATCAAAGCCTCTATAGCGTCCTTCAGATGTTGAAGAAATCGATTTAAAGTAAATAGAGGAAAAAAACTACTTTTTAATCCTATAATTCGACCAGTTAGAAATCAGCGATAGTGAACTTGATCGACTCTGAGCAAAATTATTTATGAAAAGCCGGGCCTGTCACCCACGCCCTTCGATTTGGCTGATTTTTTGTGAGCATGTCACCTACCTGGAGAGTAGTCAAAAGCCAGAATATTATGTCCCGAAAAAATTGATTGGCCAAGTTGCAGTTTTTTTTCACATTTTTGACTCGAATTTGGGTATTTTCGATTATGCAAAGGTTTTTTGTACTACGTGGCTGAAAATCGGTTTCTCTATGTAAAACTGACTCAGGAACACGAATCTGGCCACAGATTCGACCTACGACAAAAACCTACATTAATATTAGCCAAAAACACAAAAAATTGACCAAAAAAGTCCCAAATCTTGGGGAAATGGTCCAAAAAAAAAATGTTTTCGACTTTCTGAGGCAGCAATCTTGTAGGAAAAGAGCCAACGAATCCAATGACCACACCCCCAGATTTCTATGACAAACCGTTCAAGAGATACGCGTTGTCAAAGTTGGAGAATCCTGTTTTTCTGGCAATAATGGACTTTTTTGACCTCGTTGGACAAATCTCCGACCTAAAGGCCTATTTGCGGCATTCACCACGACTATCTAAATCGAGTATCAATAGGTTATTTTCATCAAATGAGATTCGACAGATTCTGGTCAAAATAATCAAATTTACTTTTTCATGAAATAAAATAATAAGAACCCTTAAGGTGAAATGAAAGTCACGTGACCTCGATATGATTTACACTTGGAATTTTCAAACGCTATTTTCTCAGCCAAAACACATTGATTGATGTGAAATTGATATCAGTGACGTATAAAAACTTACGATGTTGCCAATCGTGGATTTTCGAATATCGAAAGACATAATCAGAATTTTGTGAAACAATATTGTTCTGTAGCCCAAGGAGGTGCTGCCCCTCGTGGAGAGAGACAGCACTTCCTTGGATTAAAGAACAATATTGTTAAAAAACTGTTATAACGTCTCGATTTTCAAAAATCCACGATTGTAGGTCCTCATTGAGTTTTTCTACGTCACTGACATCAATTTCATATCAATGGAATGTGTTTTGGCTGAGAAAACGTTTGAAAATGTGTAAATCATATCGAGGTCACGCTGACTTTCATTTCACCTTAAAAAGGTCCATTATTTGCAGAAAAATCAAGATTCTCCAACTTTGACAACGCGTATCTCTTGAACCGCGGTTCGTCCTAGAAATCTGGGGGTGTGGTCATTGGATTCGTTGGCTCTTTTCCTACAAGATTGCTGCCTCAGAAAGTCGAAAACATTTTTTTTGGACCATTTCCCCAAAATTTGGGGACTTTTTTGGTCAATTTTGGGTGTTTTTGGCTAATATTACTGTAGGTTTTTGTCGTAGGTCAAATCTGTGGCCAGATTCGTGTTTCTGAGTCAATTTTACATAAAGAAACCGATTTTCAGCCACGTAGTACAAAAAACCTTTGCATAATCGAAAATACCCAAATTCGAATCAAAAATGTGAAAAAAAAAACTGTAACTCGGCCAATAAATTTTTTCGGGACATAATATTTTTGCTTTTGACTACTCTCCAGGTAGGTAACATGCTCACAAAAAATCAGCCAAATCAAACGGGGTGGATGACAGGCCCGGCTTTTCTTAAATAATTTTGCTCTCTGTGATAACAAGATTATCCACTTGAATAAAACGATCATAACAATGATAATCAACGTGTGTCGCATGAAGAGATTAGAGAGCGATTCAAATTCTGACGAATCGGAGTCTGCCGTCTGCCAATTTTGAGTTGCGCGCGCAACCGAGTTTCGAGTAGCTAGATGGCAGCACGATCGAATGTTTGGGGCTTGCCGAGCGGCGAATGCACGTCGAGCACGCGGAAGGCTGTGATATCGCCGCGCGGCGCGACCCATTAACAATCACATAAGTAAAATCGGTGTAACACGCATTGTACCTGAATCCCATAGTCCATAACCAAAAAACAGTTTCTAGTTTAATTTTCATGTCTGTTCGTTCAGTGAAATATTCGATAACAATAAAGCGACGTGACAGCAGGTCCAACGAGTTTTTCAACCTTCGTAATATTAATTTACAACAAATAATTAAACGAGATGAAGATATCGGAAAAACTTCGTCAATTTGACGCTTATCCAAAAACTATGGAAGATTTTAGCGTCAAGACTTACGGCGGTGCTGTCGGTACGATCAAACAAATATAGAGAAAAATTATTCTTTTTTCTTCCCACAAATCGCTTCATATTTATCCGTATGTGTCAAACGTCACCATTTTTATCCTCTCTCTCTCGCACTCGTGTCAAACTTGATCCTTTCAACATACTGTACGTCTAGATTGATAATCGTCGTCTGCTGTTAATCGGCTACTTGAAGACGTCAAAACTGACGAACTTACGACTCAAATTCCTCTGTCAAGGCTCTAATTTCTCCACGACTTTTTCCCTTCCGTCTTTCCACAATTTTTATCTCGATTTATCGTCCCGAGGTCCTCGAGAGGCTGCTAAAAGATCCTGACCTAACCTCAAAATGATTTTTTCTTTTAATTCTAGGTTAAAAATAGTGTAGAAATACCTTTGTATATGATTTTTTTCAACGATTTTGTAAAATTTGGTAAATAAATATTTGAAAAAATTCTTCAAGAACAAAAAAAAAATTCTTTTCACCCATTTAGGTGAAATTTTTTTATGAGATGAGATGAGATAAAAAAAATAAACAAAATATAATTAGCAAAGTTCTTCTATTGTTTTTTTCAGTTACGATAATAAGCACGTTGATAATCATTGGGCTGTTCGTGTCCGAAGTCAGCGACTATTTCACGCCCAGTATGAGCGAGGAGCTGTTCGTAGATACCTCGAGGGGATCTAAGCTGAGGATAAATTTGGATTTTATAATACCCAGTATATCGTGCGATCGTAAGTTGACGGAGGAATTGATGAGCTACGTCAGGTGGTGCGGCTAACGCGGCAGCTGGCGTGAATAAACAGACGTAGAAAACGTAGAATTCGCTCCAAAAGTAGGAGATAAGCGATACACTTGCCACCTGTATTGGATTCTCGTCTTAAAGACAATTCTGACGCCAGACCTGCACTGGAATGCGGAAGTGGACGCTTGTTCTCTACATTTGAAGCCTTTCCTCATTCTTATATGACTACAGGATGAGCATCTGCTTGATTTTTTTTATTCATACTAGGATTCATCTTTCAGCCAAACGATACGAGTAGCAAACAGGAAAGAACCGAAAAATGTGTAAATAAACACTTTTCATTCTTTCATCCTTTCGAGCATCGAATCATTGAGTTCAACCTTCGAAATGAATGGAGTTTTCGAAAGACAGCGTATCGAACAAATTTTTTTATGAAAGTACCATAACTCAAGAGTATCGTTCTAAATTTTTGCGAAAAAGTATTGAAAATTGATAAAGTTATGAATTTTTTAGTAGAAAACAGTGTTTTTCAGAACACTTTTTTTCAGGATTTTTTTTTTAATTAAAAAAAAAAAATCACAGTTTCATCGATGAGATCATATTGTTCAATGTTCAAATTATGTCCCTGAATTTTTATACGGAAAAATGTGGGGTAAGAAATTCAGGAAATACTGAGTTTTGGTCACTGAACAGTGTTTTCTTTTATTCCAGTACTCTCGCTCGATGCGATGGACACAACTGGTGAACAGCACCTTCAGATCGATCACAATATATTCAAGAGAAGACTTGATATGGAAGGGAAACCGATCGAGGATCCAAAGAAAACTGGTAATTAAATAGGAAGAGAGAGAAATACGCTGTAGCTAACATTTTCCTTTTTCTTAACCACTTTTTCGTTGGGATATATGAAAAATTATTGTATACAAAAAAAAACTCAATTTAATTTTTCTTTCAAGCAATAGAATGATGTAGCATAAGGAATAACAATTTTTTGGTTCCAAAATCCTGAAGTTTGGATTTTCCGAAGCATCTTTTGACCTCAGAATCTTCAGTAACATCTCTTCAAGTGAAAATTACACTTTCTATGTGATAATAAAAATGAATCCGAGCTCATTTGGAAGAGAAAAACAGATTAAAAGCTTGAAGCATGAAATCGAAACGATCGATCAAGTTTTAACTATCTGATTTACTGTGTTTCAGAGATAGCGACAACAAAATCGCCTGAGAAACCGACTGAGAAGGTAAAACGAAATCAAGGCCAATATTGACTCGATACTGACGATAAAATTGGTTCAATTTAAAATACTTTTTATATCATTCATTCACAGCCTGCCGAAAACGCTACGGTTGAAGAAACTTGCGGCGACTGTTACGGAGCGGCTAGCGAAGCGTTTGGAATAAAGTGAGCGTTTCACTGCTACATAAAAGGAGGAGAAAATTTCAAGCGGATTAAAAATCGATATCAATTTAACTGTTGTGTTTTTTTTTTATCTCGAATAAATCAGGTGCTGTAACACTTGCGAAGAAGTAAGAGAAGCCTACAGACTGCGTAAGTGGGCGTTTCCCGACCCATCAACGATAAAACAATGCATAAACGACAAGTCGGTTGAAAAAATGAAACACGCCTTTTCGGAAGGATGCCAGATATACGGATACATGGAGGTGAACCGTGTCGGCGGAAGCTTTCACATCGCGCCCGGAGACAGTTTCTCCGTCAATCACGTACACGGTAATCATTCAATGTTCATCCTATCA
This sequence comes from Euura lappo, assembly GCA_018257835.1. NCBI lineage: Eukaryota > Metazoa > Arthropoda > Insecta > Hymenoptera > Tenthredinidae > Euura > Euura lappo. The sequence goes on from JAEUYN010001893.1 coordinate 29,269, forward strand.
GTCTCAACAATAATCAACATGAAAACCGATCCTTATTATTCAATTTTGATCTTCTTCAAATCGATCATCTCTCGTTGCAGTCCACGACGTGCAACCTTACGCTTCGACGCAGTTCAACATGACTCATACAATAAGGCACTTGAGTTTCGGCCTGAATATACCGGGGAAAACAAATCCGATGGACGACACGATGGTTGTAACTACAGAAGGTGAGTATCAAGCTTCTCGAATAAAGCGTCTGATGGGAAAAGTTCCTAACTCACGTCTTCAGCCATTCGTTACAAACCGTACTGACTCATATCCGGGGATTTTTGTTACTGGCCAATAATCTCAATGTTCTACTTTTTTCCAAAAGCATCAGTTTGAAGATATTTTGTGCCTGAATTATTGTTCAAATGGCTAATCAGAGAATTTTTAGTGCATATCGAGTGGAATTTAAGTGAACAAAAAATTTCAAAATTCAAACTATTGGCTGAAATTCGACTTACATTCGGATCTCAAAGAAAGTCCAGAATCAGAGGTCTAAAATTAGGGGTCGACTTATATTCTTTCAACTTCTCATCTGGTCTTGGATAACTCCTTGATTACCACACCAGGAATTTGAGTCCCTTTCTAGTCTTTGAAAAACTCTTCTTCTCTACTCGGTTCGTCTATCAAATTGAGTTCACCGACGCTTAGATGCTTAGATAGAAGTATTTTAAAATTTATATCATCATTTATTAACAGTCATAATAAATAATAATCACAGTTACAATAAGGTACTACTTAGGTAGGTCGGTATGGATTGGATTTGAAGTAGTTTTTCATTATTGTTGAAGAATGGGCTCAAATGTTGAGTTTCTTACAATTAGTCTCTCGTCGTTATGACTGTGCTTAGTTACAACGATTGAGGATATTCATAAAGGTCCCTAAAATGATGCAATCTAGGTAGTTACTTAGTCTTGAACAAATCGCTGTTTTCTAAAAATTTTATTAACATAATTATCGCGTAGTTGTGATCGTACGTGTGTGTACTAGCATCGTATCCCGGTTCCAATAGCCATAAATGTACCGAAAGTACCACCGCCCTGTAACATAACTTTTCCGACGTTATTCACCAGCTCTCTTCCACGCATCCCGTATCTGAGGAACAAAATCAACAAATCAATTCACTTTTCGGAGCAAGAAAATCGATATCTTACGTCATGATGAAGCAAAAATTAAATGTGACAAGGAAATATTCAAAATATGATCTTCTTTTCAATATCTTTTCATTTCTACGATAATAAAAAGACAGAAAAAGATGGATATTGATTTTTTGATCGCACTTATACGGGGTGAATTTCGTGCGATGAAACAGTCTGAAGTTGGCTAGAATCGAGAAACAAGCTCTTAGACAGTTCAGAACCGCAATCCAACTGGCTAAAAACTCGTTTTCCGATCCTAGCTAACTTCAGACTGTTCCATCGTTAGGAATTCACCCTGTAGATGATTTATGTCTCTCCAATGTGGATGTAACGGTACCTAAATAGTTATGTAAGACTGTTTACTGTACTGCCACAGTCGCCTATGGGACATATCTCCCACTCCTTTTTTTTTCATTTGATTTGATTCGTGTCTTGTTTTAAAAGCATGAAGAAAAAGTACCGGATATCGTCGATGTATCAATATTTGTCTTTTTGGCGTATGTTGTTGGTTTACCTAAGGGCCGAGAAACCGCCGAAAAGTGCGCCGGACGCCATACCGACGCAGAATCCGATCGTGAATCCCATTTTCATTCTGTCCCAGCACGAGGGACCCCCCTGTTGATAGGCACCTCCCGGTACGACGGGCATTTTCGATCAATTCACTCCCAGGCTGATGATGAAAGTGGAAAAGAAATTAGATCGTCGGGTGTCAATTTAGAAAAAAATTGATTACAATAATTTCAGGGTCTATTTTCTTTGAGTTCGATCATTCATTCACTGATATACGCGAACTAATTTAGACTTTTTGAGGTTATGTTCTATGCGGTTCAATTTTATGTCCGTCTCTCTTCTCAATAGTTGAAAAACGCTGCGTATTAAAATACCCCGATGCATAAGCCGTCTGTACTTACTATTTCCTCTTCCTAAATTCCCTGTTATCTCTCTATCCACCCGCGTGGTGCTTGTCGTGCACCTCGTAACAGTGGTTCTCTTTTCTTCGGTATCTAGCGATCTCTACTCGGCGAAAGATTATTTACTACGGGAGATTAATCTCTCTCTCGTTCAATGTTATCGCGATTTTCAGCAATCTGCCATTTTGTTTAATCCACTGTCGTCGTACGTGGGTCGTGCGCATGAAAAAATCTGCGCATGCGCGCCACGTGCGTTGCCAACACTCGGGCGCATGCGCGAGAATGATTTTCTTCTTTTTTCCGTACTATTCGAACTTTCAACCCTTATGAAATGAAAGTCACGTGGCCTCGATATGATTACACTTGGAATTTTCAAACGCTATTTTCTCAGCCAAAACACATTCGATTGGTGTGAAATTGGTGTCAGTGACGTAGAAAAACTTAATGAAGGGCCTGCCAATCGTGGATTTTCGAATATCGAAAGACATAATCAGAATTTTGTGTAACAATATTGTTCTGTAACCCAAAGAGGTGCTGCCCCTCGTGGAGAGAGGCAGCACTTCCTTGGATTACAGAACGATATTGTTAAAGAACTGTAATTACGCCTCGATTTTCGAAAATCCACGAGCGTCATGCCCTTTGTTAAGTTTTTCTACGTCACTGATATCAATTTCACATCAATCGAATGTGTTTTGGCTGAGAAAATAGCGTTTGAAAATTCCAAGTGTAAATCATATCGAGGTCACGTGACTTTCATTTCACCTTAAGGTGTAACGCAAGCTGATTTACACTTGGAATGTTCAAAACCTATTTGAGAAGCCAAAACACATTCGATTGATGTGAATTTGATATCAGTGACGTAGAAAAACTTAACGAAGTGCCTAAGAGTCTTGGATTTGCGAAAATCGAGACGTAATAACAGTTTTTTTTAACAATATTGTTCCGTAATCCAAGGAAGTGCTGCCGCTCTCCACTAGGGGCAGCACTTCCTTGGGTTACAGAACAATATTGTTACACAAAATTCTGATTATGTCTTTCGATTTTCGCAAATCCAAGACTCTTAGGCCCTGTGTTTTGGCTGCTCAAATAGGTTTTGAAAATTCCAAGTGTAAATCAGCTTGCGTTTCAAATTAATTCAATTTTGAATTCAGTTTTCACTTGGAATCAATGATTAGGTATCGTTTCACGAGGAAGATGACCGTCTACGTTTTTTATTACTCAAAATCGCTCTGAAATCTTACAATTAAATATGTTGTCTTCTTGTTTCAGGAGCGATGATGTTCCAGCACTACATAAAAATCGTGCCAACGACGTACGTTAGATCCGACGGTTCCACGCTAATGACGAATCAATTTTCGATGACTCGTCATTCGCGTCAAGTATCTTTGTTCACCGGTGAATCCGGGATGCCAGGAATATTTTTCAGCTACGAATTAAGTCCTTTGATGGTCAAGTACACTGAGCGGGAAAAATCATTCGGACATTTTGCGACGAATTTATGCGCCATTGTTGGCGGTGTGTTCACAGTTGCTGGTATTATAGACGCTCTACTTTATCACTCCGTAAGAGCGATACAGCGGAAAGTTGAATTAGGCAAATTTAGCTAAAATTTTGTAGATAATTAAAATTCCATTTTCGGTATTATTATTCCATTGTTTTTTTGTTTTTTTTTCTTTGTGTTCCTTCTTAATTTTAATTTTAATTTCGATAATTTTAACGGTATAATTATAATGATAATAATATATATATATATATATATAATTATTTGTAAAGCAGAGACGATTTATTACAGAAAATTGTATACAAATATGATATTAAATGTAAGATTATTTACTGAGAAATTGGCTGAAATTTATTCATTACCAAATCGTCTAAATTTGATTTGCTGGTTTAATCAATGACAAACTAGACGTTTCTTTTCTTTATTCATTTATTTCTCTTTATTATCATCATTACTATAATTAATTAAAAATCTTTCCATATTTTATGTCACTTAGACTCAATTCTCCGGATCTAAAATGATCACAATGACTTGAGAAACATGTTGTAAGTGTCTACCGGAGCTTTCGCCACTGTCGAACAAAATTCGGCGTCGCTATGGCTCACCAATGTCTTCAGAGAAACGTACATTGGTTTTGTCGGATCGTACTGCGCCCTACCCAGAGTGACTAAAAACATGTGTCTTGGTTTCAGCCGCTGCAATCTGCACGTTAGTATTTCTGGCTGTTGGGCTATTATTTCGTGGGATAGCTTCATCTCGTTGTGGGCATAGTCGAAACAGTTCACTAGGCAACGACGATCTGAAAGTAAATTTAAAAGACTGTAAACTCGCGCCTTCTATTCTCTTTGAATAAAAAAAAAACCAGTCTTACTTTTCATCCAAATCCTCGGTTTAGTCAACAACAAATGTTTGGTCTGTTCTTTGTCGAATCCCATTTCTTCTCTGACTGCAAAAGTACTCTCCTTCAAATGTCCCATTCTGTATGTAATGAGTCTAGCCTGTTTGGTGCAAAGCGCTCTGATCTCGTCGCCAGTCATTCCGAACTCTTTCTGGAAGAAACCGAGCCTGGCGTCGATGCGCTTAGTGCTAAACATGATCCAGAAAGGATTCTGTGTAACGATCCTGGTTATCATGCTAGGAGTGAACTTGTGCGCGCCCAGGTATCTTATTCTGGTGTAGAGGTCGTCCAGATCCTCTTTGAATATGAGAGGATTCTGGGTCAAAACATCTCCCAGATTTTCGGCCGGCACTCCGCAGTCGTTTAAAAACCTGATGTGCATTTTTATATCCTTCTCAAAGTCTAGAGGCATGAGAAACTTCGCTATTCCGTTCTTCTTCTCGAGTTTTGAAAAATCAACACCCAACTCTGCCAGCCTCTGAATAGTCTCAGACTGATTTGCGTACGCAGCGAAGTTGAAAGTCGGCCCCAGACTGGGCCCGATGTGCGACAAATCTTCTGTGCAAGTATCCAAGGCGCCGGGTCGCTTCTCTTTGATGTCTGGCAAGAAGTCGGAATCGTCGAACAGATCGGAGTCCGAATTATTTGGGGTGGAGAAGGGGATGAGAGTCGGGATTTCTTTTTCATCTGGATCATTGTTGAGTCCCAGGATTTCAATGTTTTCATTGTTAGTGTTGATCTTATTCTTGCTTTCGTTTCCCAGAGTCGAATAATTCTTGGTATCGAGCTGATACTTTTTTCTACATTTTCTCGTCAATATCGTGTCCACTGACAACGATTCGAAATCGTTTATGGTTTTGTTTATGTTAGTTTTCAGGTTAACCGCTCGATTTGAGGTTAGATTTCTAACGCATGATCTCAGCACTGCGGAGTAACGAGAGAAAACCATTTTGTCGATCTTTGATTTTTCTCCTTTTTCAATACCTTATTGATAGTAAAAATTGTTATTTTATGTTTAAAACCGTCACTTCTGCGATTTGTATTCCCAAAACCGACTGTGTTATCAAAATTTTACGCTTTTCGATTCGTTCTAGCGGTTTTGGAAGCAGACGCTTTTACTTTTTAGGCTTGCGAGTGTGTTGAGCCCATTTTACATGATGCGTACAAGATCTCCGTCCGGTGTACACGCCAGTACATCGATGGTACACTCTGAACATAGTCACTTTCGCAAATCCACTAAAGAGCATCATGGTGTCAGGGGCCGTTCATAAATTACGTAAGCACTTCCGGGGGGGGCATGGTGAATCTTTATGGATGCTCACGGTGGGGGGAGGGCACACGATCTTACGTTGTATTTTATGTCCCCGCGATCGATATATGTTGCCGTTTCATTTAAATATCGCGCCACAACTGCTGGGTATTAAATGTATCATGAAATCAAGATATTATTAATATTACATTAATAAACAAAACGTATAGAAAAACGGTTTGATTTATATTGCACCCGATTTTCTGATCCGAACCTCAAAATCTTACGTAAGATTGGGGGGCACATCAAATCTTACTGATGCTTACGGGGGCGGGTGGGGGGGGTCAGAAACGGCTCCGAAAGTGCTTACGTAATTTATGAACGGCCCCTGATTGTAGAAAAAGGCTATGTTCAGAGTGCACGCACTAATTTGTCGTTATATACATCAGACGAAGGTTTTGTACGAATTTCGGATCGTGTAGCATGGGTTTTTAGATCGATGCGCGTGGGGACTGCGCTGCATGAAGAGTTCAAGAGCCGCCATCTTGAATTTCGCGCATCCTCACACCGTTCGGAATTTGAATTTTATGCGCACTATTTATCGTCTATTCTAAGTTTCCAAGGCAGAAACATTATCAATATAGCAAATACATAGACAGTAAAAATTATTATGAAATCAAAGAGACGAATATAAACAATACAAACAAATATTCGAGAACAGTTGAGAGTTACCGCGATCTTGGATATCATCGTCAGGCAACTTCACACCGTTCCATCTCTGTTCCGACCACTACTAACAGCCGCCATCTTTGTAGTCCGATCAGACCGTGACGTCATTTGTTTACTGAAAGATGGGCAAATGTGTGATATTTAAAGCGGCTAACCATAAAAATTGCGGAAGAACAGTTTTTTTATGCAGTTAACTGCTTAGTTATCTAGTTATGGACCGAAATTCTCTTACAATCGTTCTGACTTGAACACTATTTGAATCTCCCGCGCGTCAATGTCGATTTAGACCACAAAAATGGCGGCCGCAGTGGTTCCGACAAGCTTTTAGCTTCACACCGCGCAAACTTCACACTGATAAAACATAACCAATAACGTTGAGTGTCAATATCAAAACAAGTAGAAATAGATAATAAGATAAACTAGAACGAAGAATCTTTGCGATAACAAATTGAGAAACCATCAGTTTTCTTAAAACGATAGACAGTCCGTTAATATTCCGTAACAAAAAACCACATAGAAATTATGACAGACAGATAGGAAAGTTTGTTGTGTTTAGGTTAGGGTGATTATTCGCTATTTACCGTCAACAAAACTTGAGATTGTGATAAATCGTGAATTGAAAATGAACGACAGCGACTCGATATACGGGACGACCCTCTCACAGGAGTCCATGAAAGTAATCGCCGAGAGTATCGGCGTCGGAAATCTACCCGACGAAGCGGCCAAGGATCTCGCCGAGGATGTCAGCTACAGACTCAAGGAAATTATACAAGTAATCATTCAATTTTTCTCATAATTAATTCGTATTTTCCTCAATAAGCACATTTTACGTTTATTCTATCGTAAAAATTGTATTTTCAATATTTTTCATTCGCTTTTTGAGGACGCAGCGAAATTCATGCACCACAGTAAGCGCCAGAGGATGACGTCCAATGACATCGATCACGCCCTGAAGATAAAGAACGTTGAACCGACGTACGGCTTCTTCGCCAGAGAGAACGTCCCGTTCAGATTCGCATCCGGAGGCGGCAGGGAACTCCACTTCGTAGAGGAAAAGGAAATCGATCTCAACGAGGCCATTTCCAACAGCCAATCGTGGCCAAAATTACCGTTGGAAATAACTCTCAGAGCTCATTGGCTCTGCATCGACGGCGTGCAGCCAACTATACCCGAAAATCCTCCGCCGGTCTCCAAGGGTAACTTTTTTCCACCAAAAACCATGAAAACTCATCCAAAAGATCGATTTCCGAATTTTCAGACTCTCTTATGGTTCTTTAATCATTTGATTCGCGTGTTCCGACAATTTCCAGATGCTCAGAAGATGGAGAGCGTGGATCCGACCAGCAAGCTGAGCGCAAAGGGCCAGGGAGTTGGAGTCGGAAAGCCTGGAGGCGGGGGAAAGGGTCAGAAATTGAGGAACGTAGAGACTGTTCACGTCAAACAGTTGGCGACTCACGAGCTCAGCGTAGAGCAGCAGCTTTACTACAAGGAGATAACTGAGGCCTGTGTGGGATCCGACGAAGCTAGGAGAGCAGAGGCCCTGCAGTCGCTTTCGGCAGATCCTGGACTGCACGAAATGCTCGCTAGAATGTGCACCTTCATTGCCGAAGGCGTGCGAGTCAACGTCGTTCAAAATAATTTGGCGTTGCTCATTTATCTGATGAGGATGGTCAAGGCGCTGCTCGACAACCCGAGTCTCTATCTAGAGAAATATGTAAGGAGGCGCGATTTTATCTATCTTCTCGAAGACGTTTATTTTCCAATTTTCGATTTTGTTTTACTAGTTTTGTCACTAATTTTCTGTATCTTGGACGAAAAATACGTAGTCTTTTGTCTCTAAACCAGGCGCAGGGTAACAAATCATATCAGCATAGATAAAATGATTACAAATCTTTTCAAACCCACAAATATCACCAAAGCGGATGAAATTCTCTAACATCTCTTCAAATTCGTTGATATTAATTCAAACCATTGAATCATTATCTTTAAATTGTTTAAAACCGTGTCGAAATCGATTTAAAATCATTAGAACAGTTTAAAAATGGCCAAAAAATCGATAAAACCTCCAATACGTGCTCCTAGATATTTTCAAGGGATAAAAATGTCTTTCAAACAGTAAAAAATCGTTCTCGAAGTACAAGAAGCTGCTAAAAAACCTTAAGCCTATGATTTTCACTGATCCTGCTATGACTTTCAGCTTCACGAGTTGATTCCTTCTGTGGCGACGTGCATAGTGTCTCGTCAGCTGTGCATGAGACCCGAAATGGACAATCATTGGGCGCTGAGAGATTTCGCGTCTCGTCTGATGGCGCAGATCTGTAAAAACTTCAACACCTCGACGAACAACGTGCAGACCAGAGTCACCCGCATGTTTAGTCAAGCTCTGGCCAAAAACAGTCAGGTATCCGTTCGAAGAGGGTTCCCAATCGATATTTGATATCGCGTTCACTCAACTTTATTCACACTCTATATTTCCTCACAGACTCCGCTGGCCTCCCTCTACGGCGCTATCGAAGGACTCTCGGAACTCGGGCCAGAGGTGGTCAAGGCGTTGGTCATACCGAAGATAAAATCGATCTCGGATCGCGTAGAGAATTGCATAGAGGGACCGGTGCTTTCAAGCGTCGATAAAAACGGCGCTGGGCATATAAAGACGCTGCTTGTTGTGAGTGCAGGGGCTCTTTCGAGCCTAGAATAAACTGAATCTTGTCCTTTTTGATTTGATCCACGTTTTTTATGGCTCTGAATCGTTTTCAGAAAGTCGTTGCGCCTGTTCTCAAGGGGATGAGACCCGCCCCCGACTTCGTCGAGGAGTATAAACAAGACTTTGGATACGTGGGACCTGCACTTTGCGCAGCTGTAGCCAAGGCTCGGACCCAACCGGCGACTCTCACAACCGCCGCAACGGCGGCTACTACTTTGACTGCGAATCAGCAGCAGGGACCGACCACTGTGGCCACTAAGCCACTCGTTCAATCAGGTGAATTCAGGGGGCTGCCTGAGGAAAATCACAGAGAATTTTGATAAGGATGAGATAATTTTGAGATGAAAAAATGGGCGGAGGGAAAACTTTAGGGAAACTAGGCTGTGATCTTTGAAATTGATGGAAATTGCTCCTGAAATTTGAAAATAGAAGACAAAGTATTTTGGGATGAACTAAAAGTATGAAAATAATTCGGAATAGATGAAAAAAATTGTAGAATCTTCTGAAACCAAAATTCTTGCTGCTGTTCAAGATGATTCTCATGCTACGTGAATTGCCATCTTTCTCAGTAAATTTTAGATCTTCGCTTCAAATACATCCCCAAATCTTGAAAGAAACTGATTTACAGAGTTCAACGAAAATTTTCGAAACCCCCTTCCGTCCCCAAATTCTTCTCTTCTCAAGCAAGTCCCACTCACTAACCGATTACCTGAATAATTAGTGACCGCAGGGAGTCCAGGGCAGCCGACGGGTGGTCGAACGATAATGCTGGGTACCGGGAGGGGTGGAACAACGCCAACCGGCGGTGGTCAGAAGTTCGTGATACTACAGTCCAGGTCTCAGACGCCGACGACGCCCGCGGTGGTCCAAAACCCTGTGCAGCAGCTCCAGCAGCAACAGCAACAGCAGCAGGTCAAGATAACGAAAAATAGTTCTAGCCAACAATCAAAACAACAAGCAATTCTTCACGGTAGCACCCCAAAACTGGTGGTGGTTTGCATGCCTAGTAGTAACCAGATCCCCACGACCACTGTGTCTCAGGTACATCGATCACGACTCGTTACCTTAAGCTACGAACTCGTTTCAGTTCACATTTCGTTTCGGTTTAATGTCTCCTCCAATCTTCCCTCACTTTCTGTCTTCTTGTGTTCTCTGACCTACTGACCAGCATCGGCAATCATTCCGACTTAAAGTATTCCGCTTTTGTCTCTTGCAGGCGGGTCTGACCCCGAAACCACAGACTGTATTCGTCACTCAACAGAGCGTCGAGAGGAGTCTCAGTCCTACGGAAGAACACGGGTTCCAGTAATTTAGAGAGACGATTCTTCGGTGCAGATATGTTGGAGAAAATCTTTTTTCATAGGCATAATAAGGTCTCTACAGTTCCTCAATCATTTGAACGTGTGGATAATGGTATATGTCAGGAATCGCTTAGAAAACCGGCGATTTCGGATTCTATTTGAATAACCGACTATCTCAGGCGTTATAACTTGACGTGAGCAGATCAGCTCCGACATAGGCGGTTTTTCATTGTTTATACGATTTACTGCAGAATGTAAAAAATCTATTTTATCTAATTATGGATACGATTGAGGATTGTTTAAAATTGTATTTTATGGATTATTATGTGGCCTTTGAAGGATCTGGAAATCCATTTCAGCGCTGGAATTGAAGGAGAGCCTGGAATTAATCTTTAGAAGTCTTTGAATCGCAGAAATGGCTCAGGATTTTTATAAAATTTCATTTTTCAAACCCTAGGAATGTTAGAAAATTTTTAAGGGACTCTTTTTTTCGAAGACGTAAGAGTTCAGAAAGCCTGAAATACCGTGGAATTATGATGAAATTGCTACTATTGAATCTTCAGATCTGAAAATGTCGTCAAAATTTACTCGAGATTCTTTTGTAGAAGGTCAAGATTTTTTAAACATTCTAAAGTTGATGGGATTTCCAATATATTTTTTTTTCGTTCTGATCGCTCAACGATGATTGTCTACGAGGAAATTTTCAACTTCATCTCCGACTAAACCGATATTCAACTGAATGATGAGACATCGCATTCACAGTGTAATAATATAGAATTTATTAACGGATACATAGATATAAGCACATTGTGTATAATTTGAATCTTTCGAATTAGAAAACTACTTTGCGTATAATATTGGTGAATTTATAAGAAGATTGTACTATTCAATCTAATCTTAGCCTTCTATAAGTGAACATTTTATACCTCAAGTTATGAAATGCCTTACTTCGAACTAGAATTTTTCTGTAATCGTCATTCAGAAATAGCGGTAGTAACGGTATCGGTATTTGATTCTGTTCCAAATTCTGGGCTCAGTGAGAAAGCAGTTTTGGCCATTTCTGCCAGTTTTTCTGCCATCGATTTCCCAGTCTGTTGGAGCATTCGAGAGAAATGACTCTCACGGTTTGTCAACAGCAAGTGTGGATGATCGAACTCCTGTTTATCGATGAAGACAAAAACATCAAGTCATAGCTGTGTGTGGTATACTGCATTGGGAGTTGCTCCGCTATCGGAGCAATACGAGAAAATCACTTACCAAGGCACGACCTCCTCCCATGACCAACACTCGATCGCTGTCCATAATCGTATTTAATCGATGAGCTATTGTCAATACCGTGAAATCGGCGAACCTCCGTCTTATCGTGTTCTGAATAAGAGTTTCAGTCCTGTGAAACAAGAAGACGATTTCTATGTAACACTGATCAATTTGGTGAAAGAATTGATTGGGCAAGATGGAGAAAATCATGGAAAGCCTGACTTAATACTTACCGTTGGTCAACGTTAGCGGTAGCTTCATCGAGCACGAGGAGTCGATTGTTTCTGAGGATTGCTCTGGCCAAGCAGATGAGTTGGCGCTGACCGACGCTGAAATTGGCTCCGCCACCGGTGACCTGGAAGTCGAGGGAAGGAACGGCGTTGCCAAGTTCGACTTCCCGGAGGCTGTCCCAGAGCTTTGCATCAGAGTACTCGTCGAAGGGATCCAAGTTGTAGCGCATACTTGCCGAAAACAAAATCGGCTCTTGGGGAATGATCGAAATACGAGGGCGCAGCTCGTGCAACCCTACGGACTTTGTGTCGATTCCGTCCAACGATATTTCACCCTCGAGTCCGTCTCCGGTCAAGCGAAACAGTGCGGAGATTATAGAGGTCTTGCCAGCTCCGGTTCTTCCCACTATGCCAACCTTCCAGCCAGGGTTTATGCTCAGATTCAGGCTCTGCAGTTCCATGAGAGAAGAAAAACTGAAAATGAACAACTGACGAACACCTATCTCATGCGACAGGCTGGATTACCTTCAGAGCTTGTGGCTTGTTATCACCGTATCGCATATTGACATTCTTGAAGACTAATGCACCCTTAGCTGGCCACGTAGGCGGGGGAGGGTTCTCAGTGGTGAATGGTCCCTCCTTCGGCAGTTTGGTATACTCCAGAACTCTTTCCACGGATGTCATTTGCGAAACGACCTCGGAGCTCTGCTTTATACCATTTTGGACCATTGCAATTAGAAGCAAGGATTGGGAAATAGCCAGTCCCACAGATCCTCCAAGAGTGTGTTCTAGAATTGTGAACGACCCTTTTTTCTGCTTCATGACTTCAACAGCTAGACAAAGATTCCAATTGATTGACACCAACCATTGTCTGCAAGTACGAAAGATAAGCACACGCAAGTGATAAAAACGCACGAAACCAGGTCGAGAAAGAATCCGAAGGAGGTGAAGGTGCTCAAGAGGAGATACCAAGCACTAGTGTGGGTGTCTTGATGACGATCGAATTCCCTTTGCAACAATGCTTCGGCCTCAACACCTCTGCTTCTTATCGTCGTCAATCCGTCGAGAGTTGAGCTGACGTGAGAAAAAACCGGACTTTTTGCTGTAGCGGAAGCAAAATTGATTGGCTTGAGTCGTCATTTCTTCAAATTCTATAGCATTCATAAACATTGGCTCCATTACCGATTCCCTCAAGCCTCTTTATATTCTGCACAATTTTGACGTAAAAAAATTGTACCACGTAGATGATTACGCAAATAACAACCGCAGGAATGATCATCCAATAGTTGACCACAACCACCATAACTATAACTCCTATAATCATTGAACAAGTCTGAAGCATATCCAACATTGCGGGTGGCAGCAGCTCATCCAGGGCGCCCATGTCCTTTGAAAACCGGTTCAGAATCCTTCCTGGTTGGGAACGACACGGAATTTTTGTAGATTCAACTATGTGACCATCATTCGATGAGCTTGACACAAAGTGTTGAACGGACCTGATGGGTTATTGTTGAAGAACTTCAAAGTTGATTCCAATAAGTTGGAAAACATAGATTCATGTATTCTGCGACTGCTGTTCATGCATATTTTCATGAACAGGATGTAACACACTGTGATCATGAGAACACATCCTAAAAGACAGAATGTGTATATATAGATGGCTAGGTGTGAAGATACGAGGCCGTTCTCATCGAACCATTGCAAATCGGCCACTTGATGATTTGATTCAGTGTCGTTAATATCAGCCGACTTGTTTAACCGTATAGCTACTTTCAGGATTTCTTGGTTCGTCCAGTACGTTACCCAGTAATCAGTTCCACTTGCCGCTATTTGTCCAACTGCAAAAGTTGCCGCGAGCAAAATTAACGCACACGTACTACCACCTGCCAAAAAGTACTCCCAGGATACTTTCCTCGACATTCCTCCCGTTGCTGTCGCCTCTGCGTTCGTGTCTGTGACGCGTTCGGTACTCTTCACATTGGACTCTGACCACCGATAGTCACCAATGTCATTTGCTGATACTGTCTGAGAGCAATGGGTTTCAGTCATACGAAAAATATAGGTCGAAAACATTACGTATTCAAGGTTGTTATGTTTGACCTCCAGATTTTCCACATGATCTCCAATGTGCTCGACTTCAACGCGTCCGTCGGGCACTGCACAATCTAAAATGTGGAAATTCGACTTGGCCAGTTCGTCGTACATGCCCTGGAATTCTACGATGCCCTGAAATCAGATAATCATGATATTCTTTGAATGAAGTTTGAAGATAGATAAAAACTCGGTTCTTACGCGATCAAGAACGACCACGGTATCAGCTTGCCCGAGATATTGCTGCTGGTGAGTCACGAGGATCCGGGTCTTATCCTTCAGAAAGCCGGTGATGCACTCTTCGAACAAGTGGCGACCCACGCGAGCATCCACCGCGCTCAGAGGATCGTCCAGCAAGTACAAATCGGCGTCTCTGTAAACAGCTCTTGCCAGATTGACTCGGGCCCTTTGGCCACCAGATAGAGACGCTCCTCTTTCGCCGACGAAACTCAAGTCACCGTGTGGAAGCTCCTCGAAATCTTTGAGCAGCGCACAAACTCTGATCACCTTTTGACAATCATTCGTCATCAGTCAAACACTCTTCAAGAAGTTGATAAATTAGTATTTCAACAAAGTTATACAGAGCTGTACATGATCAAAGCTAGAGTTAGATCAAGATGAGTACCTCCTTATATCTTGTCTCTTCGTACGGCTGGCCGAAGAGAATGTTATCGCGAACTGAGGCGGAGAAAAGCCAGGGATCTTGGCTCGAGTAGGAAATGCGAATGTCACGATGGGTGATTTTGGTCTGGTTGTTTTCACCACCGAGTATGGACACTCTTCCTGATTCCACTGACAACTCGCCCAGCAAAGTATGAAGCAGAGATGATTTCCCCGAGGCGACCGGTCCTACGATGATACACAGTGACCGGCTCTTTACTTCCATTGAAACTCGACACAGAGTAGGCGGCAGCTGACCATGAACCCAGTTTGCCGTCACTTTGTCAATCTCGATCGCGATCCCATGATCGCTTTGAAGATCAACAGCTGACATCTCAATCTTTTTCCCACATTCGACTTCGTCCAATAGTAAAAATTCCTGAGAGTAATATAATACCGTCCAACATGTACTATGCAATAATTGCGAGGTTGGATGCAAAAACGACTCAGCAGGCAGCATTTTCTTCAACTATTCACAGTGAATTCCCAGTAAAAAACGGGAAAATCCATTTTTCTATGCAAAAACGACTCGACCTGGTTTTACATTCAAGGATTTTTTTCGACAAAACTTTCAACAAAGCAGGAAAGAAACGGTTATAGAAGTCGGTTTTCCAGATTCATAAGTACCAAATATTGGGCACTCTGATGATGTGTTACAAAAACCTGGCATATAACTTCCCCTGGGCTAATGTAAAGTGCTTCGTGTTTACTTCGACCATCAACCCTGGCAGTATATCATAATATGCGGATGTTACTTACTTGCAGTCTTTGCACGGACATGGCAGCCTCACCACCCAAGATCATTGCTTGAGGAAAACAGAGTGCGCATACAAATTGCAGTGCGTTCAAAAGAGCCGCAAGTAAAAATGTGATCTCCGGAGTAAGAGGATTTCCCATCAACACCAACGTAACCAGGGTCAAGTAAAGAGCGAATCGATCGGACAAAGCATTCATACTTCGATGAATTGCTCTCAGGTACGAGGTGTACCCGATCAACTTTGTCTCGAGCGCTCGAACCTTCGATACTATCAGTTCGAACGGTTTTTCCCAGGAGTACAATTTCACCACCTGTAATGTTAGTGCGTTAAATATCGTTCACCACCACCACATCGGTATTCAGTGGTGTGTAATACCTGTATTCCAGAAATTATTTCGCTCATCAGCTGAACCCGCTCGTCAGTTTTCACCGCGATTTTAGACCTCAGCACCGTCCCAAGCCTGCTCATGTACCCTTGGATCGATAAGCTCTGTATCAACAATGCTCCGATTCCTACGAAAGCAACAGCGCCAGCAGACTGCCACATGACGTATCCCACAAGTGCCACCAGAATTGGCATGATCCAAAGGAAGTGGAGATATGTGAAAAGTGTATCGAACCGCGCCACGTCGTTGCTCATCAGATTAGCTACTCGACCAGCAGCTGCGTTATTCACCGTAGCTTGGTCTAGTCGTAAGACCTGAAATGGAGTACGATGTGTACCAAATGTAAACGTACTGCTTCGTACTATGAGGTAATTCAGTATCACCTTGCGGTATACCAGCGAGCAGCATGCGACCCTGACGCGCATTCCGATCCTCTGGCTGTTCAAGGTGAAATGGCGAATCATGAATACCATGCAAAGGGTGGTAACCGCCAGTAGACTGGTGTAGAGGAGAGCTTGGTTTCTTTCGATCAGCTTTTGGCCAGGGTTGAAGTAGCTGATTATCCATTTCTGGAATATCGGCGGCATAATCCGCACCACAGTAGCTTGAACGAGAAGCAGCAATCCTTGAATCATGTAAGAAACCCAGAACATTCGTACTATCGCCCACGTCAGACTTGGCCGTCTGATTTTAGTCTTTTTCTCATCTTGTCCAGGTGTCAATTTCTGCTCTGCTCTCTTCAACTCTTCTTTCCACTCTCTATTTTCGCAGAAAAGTACGAAGCTCAGAGATTTAGAATAGAATCATATTTCACGAACTCACCTTTCCAAACGGTCGCCGAGACTTTCGGACTCATCAGAATTCAAGGGGTCGTATAAATCTCCAATTTCGAGAACTCGCCTCGCACCCTTCCAGAGTACTGGCACTGTCCACCTGTTATCATTATTCTATTTTCATTAATTTGTACAAGTGCTTAACCAGTGCTTATACCGTGTACTTTTTGTAATATAACTGAGAGAGCTCAATTAAGAAAATAATGCATGATATATTTTACCCAAAGCAAAGCAAACTCAGAAAATTTGCGGATTCCTGTGGATTTTTGAGCCCAACTCTTCGTTTCCTCGTGTCCATGATGAATTCCGTTCAAACGACCGAAAAGCACTGGACGGACATTACTGTTGCACGATGAATCTGTGAGATCAATTATGTATCTCTCGCGCAACGACGCGTTAAGTGGCTACTTCCCAAATGGTCGTTAATTTCAAATCGAAGTTTCGTAAACACGTGACACGATCTTTCAATGCCAATATGCCTTAACATTCGCCGTAAGTGGAAATCTACTTGGTTTATTTTGCGAATATTCGGTAACAAATGTACGGAGATGGTTGAGTGGTATTCCCATTACTTCATAGCCGGTTTGCGCATTGCGATGTCGCAGTCCGTCCATAAAACATCAAATTGAATTGACTTTAGAAGGAATAAATGATTATTCGACTATTCACTTCGTAGCCCGTCGAGTTCATGTCGCAGTCCGTCCATAAAAAATCAAATTATAGTGACTCTAGGAGGGATAACTGATAATTTGACTATTTACTTATACAGCCGCACCGTGCGAAAGTGAGTGGTCAGGCTAACAAGATGCTCTAGAGGCGAATGAATCATTTGGAACATCGACAAATTTGGGAATCGTCTTTTTAACCCCAACCCTTGAACTTCTGTATCGGCAATCCCCCTGCTCTCCCCCCTTTCCGAGTGTACTAGACTACGTGTAATTGAGATCCTTAGAATCGATCATTATGGAGCTATAATGAAAAAATCAATTACATATAAAAAAAGGCACCGAGATCGCAGAATTGACGATACGTTAAATGGCCCCCCACTTGCTTCGTCGACCCGGAATGGAAATTCTCCAAGGATGTCTAGCGACTCGATAAAATCTCGCAACCATTAGGCCAACTATGGGATCAATGACACCGCAAAAACTCCATGGACAAGCTGGAAAAAAAATGAAATATCTTTGATATGTCGTACTGCACCCGCCAGTCGCTGTAGCAAGAGGTCCAGACAACGATAATTAGTGTGGAAGAGGAAACGCTCCGAAGCGATAATTTTGCAAGTCCGAAAACTCCAGAACCCCAGAACACTTGGACTATCGCACATGTCGAATTTGGACGCTCAGTCTTCGTTTTATTTACATCTTTTCGGAGCATCCAATTCTGTTCTGCTTTCTTCAGTTCCTTCTTCCACTCGCTATCCTCACATGAAAATACACTAGACAGTGAGAGGTTTCGAAGAGAACCGTTGGTTGGACATTTATTATACCTCTCGAGACGCTCAGACTCCTGGATTCATCAGACTTCAAAGGGTCGTTTAAATCTCTGATTTCGAGGACTCGGCTGCCTCCTCTCCAGAATATCTGCAGCGTCCACCTATTGTCATATTCCGATCACTATTAAGCATGAAATTTCATTACGCATTTAAGCGAAGTGACGCCTTTCGACGATGACAATGAAACAAACACAAATAAAACAATTTGAATCGTTGAAAGTATCTTTTTCTTTCTAATTCAATGATTGAATCAATGATTGAATCAATGATTGAAACAATATGATATGTATACATACTTTACCCGAAGCTCAAAAAAAGTTGACTGATTCCTGTGAATTTTTGAGCGTATCCCTTTGGACCGTCGGCGATTCCAGAATTTACTTCAGAATTTAATCCTAGATCGTATGGCGAAGGAGGAATGATTGATTCAAAGTCAGCTTTTTTTACAATTTAAGCATCACCGTTACACAATTAATCTTTACGGCCACACTGACTCTACATCAATCACGATGCAGTGAATGATTATTCGCGGAATGTTCACTCGAATTCTTCCGACCTGTTACGTTACAGCGACATTTCCGCATCGAATGTTCATGTGTTCCGCCATTCGCCTTGAAAAATAATTACGAATTGAACCTTGAGAAGTAATCAGCCGCTGATCCATCATTACATGGTTGGTTCACATGCATTTCCACTATCGCATGGCTGGCTTATTGTTAGTCCTGCTATATTGAGTAACCGATATATAATTGAAGTTCACTCAGGCTTCAATTTCTCTACTCTGAAACGTTCAACTTCAATGCCTCTCTTCGTAACTTTATAACCACCATATGCCCTTATTGCCCTATTTATAACTTATCTATTTCCGCCGCTTCGGGTGTCAATTGTTTAGGTACTAATCCTTATGATGCATCCTTATACATTATCAGTCGTTAGTCTCTTCCATAGGATCTCCCACGTAGTACTTTCTGTCGAGGTTTCGAAGCAGGTTGTTGATTGCAAGCATCCCACATCCCTCATCTTGCGTGAAAAAAAAAGACAATGAAACAACCTCGACTCGATTGATGAGCTGAAATTAGTTATTGTCCCCGAAAATGATGTGTTAATTTCTCTTGATGTGACTTCACTTTTAAATGACAATGAGCACTACAAACAAATTTTCGGCACTCCCATATATAGGCTCTTTTGTTTCTTCCATTTCCAGTGACATTACGATGGTTGATCTTGAGAGGGACTGTCTGTCAAAACTGAAGTTTCCACCTTTGTTATAGAGTGAAACCTGATTTAAAAGTTTGTTAAGGGGTACAGCAAAAAAAAAAAAAAACATACAAGTGCAGATTACGTTGACGTGAAATGTTTTAGTATTACAAAATCACTGCAGGGACGAAAGAAATGTTACGTACAAACGAGAAAAACATATACACAATATACAAGTGCACTGTTAGAAATAATAGTATATTGTGCACCAAGGGAGCAAAGGACGTTTTCGCTCCCGAGCGTGGATACCCCCCTCGCCTTCGGCTCGGGTGGCAAACCCACGCTCGGGAGCGAAAACGTCTAATGCGACCGTGGTGCACACGATATTTTATTCCATACATGAACGGAAGCCGATTTCGTGGGCAGATCAGTGCTTACATTTTAGGTTATGTGACGTAACTACAATAAAGAATTTATCTCCCTAGGGAGATAAATTCTCTATTCACGGTCTTTTGGTCGGTACGGCAGAGCAAACTGACAGATAAACTCTTTATTCACTGTCTTCACAAAACTGCTCTTTGGCCCCCGAAAATAGATAGTGAAATCGGCCTTACCGGTCATGTATGGAATAAATTGTTAAAACGGGTCTACCAAAAATTTTATGTTAATTTTAATTTTTTTTTTTTTGTACTATTGAATGACAAAAAAACTCAAAACTAAGACATTTTGCTTTTCGTAACGGAAAAAGGTCCTATATTTTTTTAAAACGTATTTAGGAAACGAATACTGAAAACACGAAGATTCGTTCATGAACGTTGAAATTTAATACTAGTTTCATTGGTCATATGTACTGGTGGATACTGCCTTTCACTCCTAACTTAAAAAAAAAAAAAAGGTTTTCATTAATCGCATGAAGTCGTATGCGCCAAAAAAATTATAAAATTGGCGCTTACGACTTTCTGCTTTTATCTACGAATATCTTTCATCAAATTTTTCGGAACCCCCTTTTTTTCAATTTATCTTAGGGTTTTAGGTATTTTTGAGACTTTTTGGTTCAGTAGTGAAAAAATTTTTTAATTGGCACTTACGACGATCATCGATCTGCCTTCATCTTATTTGTTATTTCTCTTAAAAATTGTAATGAAAGAACGACGTATCCGCCTAACATACGATCTTTTGCATTTACATTTATCGATCTCGTAATTTCATTTGATCTATACGTTTTGACCATTTTTGGAGGAAATGGCGTGAAACAAATAACTTATATGTCCTCTTGCCACCAAAATCGCGTTTTGGGCGCTTACAACGTATTGTTTCTCATTGTTCATACATTTTATGTGTTTTCGAACCGTGCTGTAAATTTTTTGTTTCAGTGCACCTACATATTTATTATATAATATCATTATCTCCGTATGTGAATTTACAAACATTTTTTCAGGGGGCCCATTTGCCGGCACTTTCTCTAGGAGCGTCTTATACATGGCTAATATCATGATTGAAGGATTCTGAAGTAAATAGGGGAGACTGGGGCGGAGCGGCCCCCCTAACGTTTGGACCAATTTTTTTAGGGCTCAATGATACAAATTTTTTTAGAAAAATCAGGAATCGTTTATTCAATCATTTTTGTGATAAAATTTGCAAATTACGATGGCATAAAATAATATATTTTCTACTTGATTATGACCGACTTACCGACATAAGTGGGCATGGCGCTTATTTCGATGAAAATTGAAGTCTACGGGCCTAAATCGCAAAAAAGGGCTCTGTCGCGGATCGCTACGTGCAATTCCGAACCTAAATATGTCAAAACCTTTTTGTTTTGTTATAACGAAAATGTGTCAATTGGCGTCGTCGCCCAACTGTCACATTTTCGTAATAACAATGCCATTACTTTGTTTCCGCACAAAACAAAAAGGTTTTGACATATTTAGGTTCGGAATTGCACGTAGCGATCCGCGATAGAGCCCTTTTTTTGCGATTTAGGCCCGTAGACTTCAATTTTCATCGAAATAAGCGACACGCCCACTTATGTCGGTAAGTCGGTCATAATCGAGTAGAGCTTCCCTTAAGTCCGTTCTGCGGAACGGCCTCCGGTTTTTTTTTTTTTCAATTTCTTCGCTGACACACCTTGCAAATAAGCTGGGCTTCATCGTCCTCACTGTCTATGTCAGCACACGAGTAATGTGCCCACTGCTTGCACTCCTGACATGCAATCCACCCCTCAGTTGAAGTGGAATATAATTTCTTGCAATATATACATTCCGCATCTTCGTCTTCTTCGGATGTTTGGTTTTCTGCGGAGTCGATTTCATATACCAGTAGTACCATACTATACTGTACCAGTAGACCGTACTATAGTACCATGTACCATATACCGTACTATCATACTATACCAGTAGACCATTCCGCCCCAAACGCATATCTATTGAGAGAATATTCAGTAACCACCGTAATCAATTTTTTTTTTCGAACTGTATTGTACACAAAAATAGCTAAGAACATGCTGATTCAGGTGGGCTAAACGTTGATTGCGAAGAAAAAAATATGACAGACATACCTTAGTTGGAAACTGTCCGGAAAGTTACAATAGCACAGCGAATTCGCTCACTTTTATAGACCGACTATGTTACTGGCGCGCGACAACAGTTGCAACCTTACTAAACCATAACAGACATCATGTTAATAAACACTTGTGAATCTGAGCGGACTCCAACGCCTCCAGACGAAATTAAACCACCGAGACCGTTCTGCCCCGGTGGTCCATTCCGCCCCGGTCTCCCCTACGAGAATAATTTCAAAATTTTTGAAATTTTGAAAAAATCGGAATTTTTTCGGGGTGGCCCATTTTGCCCGCCATTTTCGGACTTTTCAGATAACGGCGTTCAACACTCGGCATAGGTCGGGTTATCGTTTTTTGTTAAAAATTAGAAGATCCATTGATTCAAACCTCTATTTGAGGCTTTAGTTCCTTAGGTGGCCCATTTTGCCCGCCTCTCCCCTATATATCATTGTCACACGTGAAATTTGAGCCTGAAAATTTTGATTTCGTTAGATCGGTCTCACGAACGAGCGACTATCCTGAAACCCTCTTTGAGGGTTCAGTTTTGAAGCCGTTCTACTACTTGAGGAATAAAAAGGCCAGCAATTACAAGCTTTGTTCTTTTTCTTGAAAAAGATCGTCGACCCCATAATCATGTGATTCCTATTCCTTATGTCAAAGGTTTTACTGAAAAACTTGGCAATACACTTGAGGAACTTAATGTGACGACTATCTGATCGGTTAACAACAACATGTCCAATATCGTAACGAAGGATAAAGCTGCAAAATCCTTTGCCTGCATGCCTCCTTAAAGACTGATGTGGGCCAGTGGGTAGGTGGGTTTATGAGATTTCGTGTTAGAATTGTTCTACCTCTTATGTAGGTCAGACAAATAGTGAGCTTGAACCCGCGTTCAGAAACATTCTTCTAATATTGATGAAGATCCTGCGGAACATAGGAACAAACGCCTAATGTCAAAAAATGACGCACATCCACCTCCAAACAGGTCCTAATAGACAAGAGAATACAAAAAATAATGACATGCTTCGTATGGTCTTTTGCTCCACAGATTACGATCGAAGAGTGTCTCTCAATTAAGGCCTTTGTATTGGTTTTTAACTAGTTGTATTGATTTCTAATGGTTACCACTCATTTTAATAGAATTTCTAATTTTTCACTGAATTTCTAACTTTTGACCGTACTTTAATGGCATTCGTCACAGTCATTCGAGCTTGCGATGTGTTTAGTGTTGCTCTTAGCGTTCGATTTAATATCGAGAAGAAAGTGATAACTACTACTTCGTTAATTTATTCATTGACATTATCATTTTTTGTGGAATTGTAAAATTATTTTTTCGTTGAATCAACAGTTTTTCTGCGTTAGAAAAAAAGAAATCTCTTTGACTCAACCTTAATCGATAACTTTCGCCAAATTATCCTCATATGTTAATTTCATCATTCATTCACCCGCGAACCTCCACAACGCGGATGAAAATTACATCACTTTTTGCCGTTACGATAAACAAAGCAATACCGATCGTTTCATCACGTAATCTATTCGTGCGATTATACATCAAGATTTCCTGCAATCGTAGGTCTGTTAAAGGTGAGTGGCGAGACACATGAATGTCGAAAGATTTATACCGCTGTAACGAGTCGCGTCGAAAGAATTCAGTTTCATAACGCGAATAATCATTCGCCAAATCGTGACAAGGGAAAATCACCGATGACATAGATTAATTATGTGACGGTGACGTTCGTGAAAAAGAGGAAACGGATTACGTTGACTCAATTATTCCTTCTTCGCGATATAATCTAGACACGGATTTGATTATGGACAGCAAGGTTCAAAGAGGCGGGTTCAAAAGTCCGCAGGAAACAGCCAATTTCTTGAGCTTGCTGTGCTTCGGGTAAAGTATATCATATTGCTTGAATAAATGAACTCTTTGAATTCTATCATAATACAACGAAGCGAAACACACTTCAATAGCTGCGTAATTTTTTTGTGTTTAGCTGAATGTGAATGATGTGTGACATCGCATACGTACATATTGAACTCAGTCTGCCATTTCGCACACCTCCCAATGTGTGTTGATATGTGTGAATGTTGGATGATGAAAAAAGCACAATTGGCAATGTTGTGATTTCATTGAGATTGAAGTATCATAACAGGTGGACACAGCCGATACTGTGGAAGGGTGGGAAAAAAGTCCTCGAAATTGAAGATTTATACAGCCCCTTGAAGTCCGACGAATCCAAAAGTCTCGGTGATCGTCTCGAGAGGTTAGTGTGTTACGATTCAATTTGAATCTCTTTCTTCACGATATTTCCTGGGTGACGATGTAGGGAGTGGGTTGAGGAGTTGAAGAAAGCAGAGCGAAGTTTCGTGCTCTGCAAAAATGGAAAGAAGACCAAAGCCGAGCACCCAAGCCGAGTGCCGCCGATACTTCAAAAATGGATAGTCAGCTACTTCAACTCAGGTCAAATCGTGATCAGAAGATACCAAGCTCTTCTCTACACCAGCTTACTAGTGATCACCACTCTTTGCTTGGTCTTTATGATTCGCCACACCACCTTCAACTGCCAGAGAATAGGAATGCCCGTCAGGGTTGCATGCTGCTCGTTGTATATCGCAAGGTAGTACTGAATTACCTACTAGTATGCAGCAGAGCGTTTAAATTGTTACACATTGAATTCGACTCATATTCCAGATTTTACGACTCAACCAGGCTGCAATGAATACCGCAGCTGTTGGTCGAGTCGCTAATTTGATGAGCAATGACGTGGCTCGCTTCGATACAGTCTTCGTATTTTTTTACTACCTTTGGATCATGCCGATCCAGGTATCGTTAATGCCGTACCTGATGTGGCGGTCTGTTGGTGCTGCTGCTCTCGTAGGAATCGGAGTTTTGATGATTCAGAGTGTAATCATCCAAGGGTACATGAGCAAGCTTGGGACGATACTGAGGTCTAGAATCGCAGTGGAAACGGATCGACGGGTGCAGCTGATGAGCGAATTAATTTCCGGTATACAGGTATTCCACGCGGTTGAATACTTCGGTAATGGTGATGATCGATATTCAACACACTCTGATCGCAGGTGATAAAATTGTACTCCTGGGAAAAACCTTTCGAGTCGATAGTGTCGAAAGTTCGAGCACTCGAGACGAAGATGATCGGGTATACGTCGTACCTCAGGGCGATCAATCGCGGCATGATGATGATGTCAGATAAATTCGCTCTTTCCGTGACACTGGTTACATTTGTGCTGATGGGAAATCCTCTCACTGCCGAAGTCACAGTTTTGCTTGCGAGTCTTCTAAACGCACTGCAATCCGTATGCGTACACTGTTTTCCTCAAGCCATGATCTTGGGAGGTGAGGCTTTTATGTCTGTCGAAAGACTGCAAGTAAGCAACACCCGCATATGATGAACATTTGTCCCCACGACAAAATAGCCCCCAAAAATAACTCCTCAAATATTATTCGCTCACAAAATAACCTAGAATAAAGACTTTCTGGTAAAAAAACATCCAAAAAGTCGACCAAAACATATCAAAATGACTTTCTAAGAAAATAACTCAGTCGATGACTGAACATCCTTGACGGAAACATCTCAAAACGAAAATCGCCCTAATGAAAAATTATCATCTATAGTAGCAGGTACTGTAACTTTTGCTTACCTTGATTCTTGTACCCAATTGCGCGATCAGTATTATTAACACATGTCAATCGAAATTATTATTCCCAGGACTTTTTACTATTGGACGAAGTCAAATGCGACGAAGGTATTGAGATACCAGAGGTTCGTCGTCAAATTGATCACGGACTCACGATCGATATAAGCAAAGTAGCAGCTAACTGGGTCTATTGTCAGCTGCCGCCGACTTTGCGTGAACTTACAATGAAAGTAAAAAGTCGGTCACTGTGTACTATCGTAGGTCCCGTCGCCTCGGGGAAATCGACTCCGCTTCATCTTTTGCTGGGCGAGTTGCCAGTGGGAGCAGGAAAACTGTCCTTACTCACTGGTGAGAATCAGTAACCAGATCGAAGTCAGTCATCGCGACATTCGCATTTCCTACTCCAGCCAAGATCCCTGGCTTTTCTCCGCTTCCGTTCGCGATAACATTCTCTTCGGCCAGCCGTACGAAGAGACAAGATATAAGGAGGTACTCATCTTGATCTAACTCTAGCTTTGATTGTGCACCGTTCTGTATAACTTTGTGGGAATACTAATTTATCAACTTGTTCAAGAGTGTTTGACTGATGACGAATTAATGTTAAAAGGTGATCAGAGTTTGTGCGCTGCTAAGAGATTTAGAGGAGCTTCCACACGGTGACTTGAGTTTCGTCGGCGAAAGAGGAGCGTCTCTATCTGGTGGCCAAAGGGCCCGAGTCAATTTGGCAAGGGCTGTTTACAGAGACGCCGATTTGTACTTGCTGGACGACCCTCTGAGCGCGGTGGATGCTCGCGTGGGTCACCACTTGTTCGAAGAGTGCATCACCGGCTTTCTAAAAGACAAGACCCGAATCCTCGTGACGCACCAGCTGCAATATCTCCGACAGGCACGACGGCCGCTATTAATAATAATGTCTTATGTTTTCGTTTCCATTTGGAAAAGACCTATCTGAAAATGGCTCGGGGTAAAAGACTTATCTCCTATGCTTATACACAGGACTTGAGTCTTTTACCCCGAGTCATTTTCAGATAGGTCTTTTCCAAATGGAAACGAAAACATAAGACAATATTAATAGCGGCCGTCGAGGCAGTGCATCGTCGTTGTTGTTGATCGCGTGAGAACTGAACTGATATGAGTCTCTGTCTACATTCAGGCTTAAACCAAGAAAATGGTGCTGCTCTGATTTTAGGGCACCGTCAAATGTCAGGGCATGTACGATGAACTGTCAAAGTCGGATTTCTACAGTTTGAGTTCGGCGACGTCTGAGGAACTTAATGGAGACGAGGACTTCGGAGATCATGCGGAAAATATAAAGGTCAGGATATCAACATGAAAAGCATAATATCAACTTCAACTATAATATCCTCATAATTGAGGCCCACTGTTCTCAGACGGGAACATCAGCAGAATCAGATGACAACATTCGTGGTCGTTGGTCACAATCCATTGTGAAGCGCACCGACCAAGCCACAGATATTACAGCCGAGGCGACAGAAACGGCAGAAAAGTCGAGGCAATTACACCGGGAGTACTTTTCGGCAGGTGGTACCACGTGTGTCTTAGCTCTGCTCGTGGCAGCGTTCGCATCTGCATAAATAGCGGCTAGTGGAACTGATTACTGGGTGACGTACGGGACGAATCAAGATATCATGAGAGTAGCGTCACAGTCGAACAAGTCGAATGATAACAGAGACACTAAAACCGACAATCAAGGGGCAGCTTCGCAATGGGTGGATGGATTCGGGCTGCTCTCTCCATAAGTAGCTGTCTATGTATACACATTTGTTGTTGTTGGATGTGTTATCATAATCTCAATGCGTAACATCTTATTCGTAAAGATATGTATGAATAGCAGTCGCAGAATACATGAATCTATGTTTGCCAACCTATTGCAAGCAACTTTGATGTTCTTCAACAATAACCCATCAGGTCCGTTCAACACTTTGTGTCAAGCTCATCGAATGATGGTCACATAGTTGAATCTCTACAAAAATTCTGTGTTGTTTCCAACCTGGGAGGATTCTGAACCGGTTTTCAAAGGACATGGGCGCCCTGGATGCGCTGCTGCCACCCGCAATGTTGGATATGCTTCAGACTTGTTCAATGATTATAGGAGTTATAGTTATGGTGGTTGTGGTCAACTATTGGATGATCATTCCTGCAGTTGTTATTTGCGTAATCGTCTACGCGGTACAGATTATTTACGTCAAAATTGTGCACAATATAAAACGGCTCGAGGGAATCGGTAATGTTTTCAACGTTCGTGAATGGTATAAAGTTCGGAAGGATCACATCGAAAGATCACGCTTGTTGCTCATGGGAGCAGGTCACGCTTTGGTATGTGACATTTTGTATCGATCACGGCAAAAACCGAGCAATTTATAACGTAGAAAGTCACACGTATATACATTACTTGATATTTCTATTTTGTTCTACAAACAGGAGTTTGATCACCCGCACCTGCTGTTGGAAAACCGTGAGAGTCATTTCTCTCAAATGCTCCAACAGACTGGAAAAGTGATGGCAGAAAAATTGACAGAGATGGCAAAGACTGCGTTCTTACTGAGCCCAGAATTTGGACCAGAATCAAACACCGAAACCGTTACCACTATTGTCGCAGATAACAATCACAAATCAATCACGTATTATGATTGATTTCAGAATAAGTATTTGTTCACGAAATTTGTTCATGGAACACTCGAATTAAAGTCAATATTTAGTGTACACATTACCCCAAACTATTCATGCGTTTAATATTATAAGTCAAATTAATAATTTGTTATGAAATTCATAGTTATGGAAACGTAATAGTTGCATTGAAGATTTTTCATGAGATCATATACTATTTTCGGTCTCAATAACTTCGAAAAAAAGATGATGTTCACTTTTATTACTATTATCGTTATGAGTATCCGAATTCTTGTCTGGTTCTGTGACGCATTTTGATTTAAAAAAATCACTTAGTCGCACATGAATTAAGCGATTATCACTCAAGGTCTCGTAAGTGGCTAGTGTGATGTAATTTCACTTAATTACGTTAGATATAGCCAGTTGATTGGCATTTCGTAATACGACGGTCCCAACCATTTCATAAGTATTTGCCCCGCGGAATGCTTACAAAACTCGATAATGTCGCTTTTGTGTCTTCGGTATAAATAGGAGTCCTACACTTGTCAGAATAGATCAGCGTGATAAATTTAATGTGTTCACGTGTCATCCAGTGATTTTCTGTTGAATTATATTCTCACTCCGGGTCTATATCAGCTCGACCAAACCACTCGGTTGTCCCCTGGTAGTGTTGATTGGTTAGAAAGTATGGAATTCCTTGCTCCCGGCGCGGCCTTTCGTCAAAAATCGATCATGTTCAACGTATGATGTTACCTAATTTAAACCCTAGACGGGGAAACTTGTTTTCCGTCCCATAACGAATCATGGTTTCTGGGGTCCCCAGGTACCCCAGTTGCCCCGTCTAGGGTTAATCGTACTCTACAACTTTGAACGGCAGCGTGATCTTCAAATATGTTTATTAAAATTTTGGAAGACACTAATCTGGTCCATCTTGCCGTTGCTCAATTTTCCCGCCCTAGAATTGACCCTAATTTGAAATGAAATTTAATTAAGATTTTTTTTCAATACATTGATGGACATTTTTCGTGGACTCAAAATGATCCATCCAAAATTGTCTGTGGTTACGGGAGGAAAAATTTCCTCGAAGAAATCAACGAATACACAAGTTAAAGTAAGTGAAGTCTCATATAGTCTTTGTCGTATTATTTGTATCATTATTATTATTTTGTATTTTTCTTGTATGATTCAGAGAACTTTCGTTCATGTTCCTCATATGAACTCGTTATTCTGACAAACTGCGATAAAACTCGCAGAAAGGAAGATCATTTCAATGGGCAGAGTGTTTCACTCGCAAGCACAGCTGATTTACATAGTGTGTCGATCATAAAAGGTTGGGATAAGTGCCTAAAATGTGATTCAAGCGATAATAGGTCGTATACAAATTTTTTTAAACTCATCAGTTTCGAAGAGAATCTCCGGCAAAAGACCTATATTTGAAGAAACGGGTTTGCCTATCACCTAGGACTACCACTACCTGCTCCCATAACCAATACTCTATCGCTGTCCATTATCGTGTTCAAACGATGAGCTATTGTCGATACCGTGCAGTCGGCGAACCTTCGTCTCACTGTGTTCTGAATGAGAGCTTCAGTCCTGTGGAACAGAAGGACTATTAAAGAAGCTCGTGCAGTCCTACAGACTTTTTGTCGATTCCATCCAACACTATTCCACCCTCAAGTCCGTTTCCGGTCAAGCGGAACAACGCAGAGATTAGAGAGGATTTTCCGGCCCCGATTCTTCCGACTATTCCCACCTTCCAGCCAGAGAAAGACGAGTGTTAAGACTAGGAATGCAAGGCATGATACGAGAAATTCGATTCGTCTGTTTTTGATCAGTAAAATGAACCGGGAAGTGTTACAGTCGGACCCCGCGTCTACAAAGTTGTCGGGGCCGAGCTGCTTCACTTATATCAGGGAGGGAGAGAACCGGGTACCTCTGTGAGCAGACATGCGCAGTGAGACGCGCGAAAGCTGTGCGCACTAGATTCGCGTTCTGAGCAATGCATAACCTCAACGTTATCCAGCATGATGCAAGAAAACATCGATAGGTGACGCTCAGAACTTTCTATATGTGAGGGTTTCATACAAGTGGAGTTAATATACTTGGGGTATGACTGTAGTGAAGAAATCGCGTGAGAAGGCTGGCGAGACGTGTTGGAACAAAAACTGAAGAATGCGTGGAAGACCCTGTTCATGTGGTATGCAGATTACCTTGAGGACTTGTGGCTTGTTTTCAGCGTATCTCATATTGAAGACGGTCACCGAGATTTTCAGATTCTTCATATTTCAAGGGGTCGTATAAATCTCCAATTTCGAGAACTCGCCTGGCACCCTTCCACAGTACTAGCACTGTCCAACTATCATCATAGTCCTATTTTCATCAATTTGTAACAGTGCTTGTACAGTGTAGTTTTTTTTTCATACAATCTTTGGTATCCAATATGCATGAATACATCGATCATTTTATTGGGTTCATGGAGTTAACTGTCGTACAGTGGATTAGCTACGTAGGGGAGGGTTGGGCACTTCTGGACAGTTTTTTTTTTTTTCAGGTCGAATTATAAAACTCAAGAGGCATTCATGTTCATGTGGTTCTCCAAGATCTCAGCACTTATGTTCATCCTTGAGTGGGCTGTGAAGCGTATAACAATTGACTTTTGTCTATTTAGTTATATGGAAAAAGTATACTACACGTTTTCCAAAAGAACTGCGCTTGTCCGATTGTATCGCACTCTGGCTTGTGGTGTTGAATGAATTCAGCTATTTTTTATGCAAATTATATTCATCTGACGTCGCAAAATAGTTCAGATAAGAGTAAAGAATTCATTTGGCTTGTGGTGTCAAATGAATTTAGCTACTTTCGATGCAAATTATATTCATCTGACGTCGCACAATGGTTCAGATAAGAGTAAAGAATTTAGACGTCTGTATTTGCACAAATTATGAGACAGTAAAATTTACGAATATCGTGCAATATTTAGAGGTCATACACGCGATTCTCATCGTATTTCAGTTATTGGACGAACTTCCCATTCCAATATACAGCGCTGCGAAGCATTTCCGAATGTTCCACACTCTTCCTTAATTATCTAACGAATGCGAAAGAAATCTTTCAAAACTTCTGATAAAACGCAATGTCAATAATGTTATAGCCTCATGAATCAATGGGAAACAGACTGATCATTGAGCGTCTAACATTTGATTTTATAATTGCTATTGGGTGCACTAAACTCTGAATAACGATTTCTATTGTCATTTGTAGTGTAGACGAAAAATAGTATACTGTCCTACATAATCTGCGAATTGAAAACATCATGCTGTCCGAGTGTGCCCCTACAGTTCCATCATAATACAAGCGAATGTAGCGGCGAAAGAACAGTGGAACCTCCCTTACTGTCACCATGAAAGCACTGCGACCGACCTCTGGAACTTTCATATTCGGAAGAGACACCTAGCTGACAAGACTGACGGAGTGCGAGTACGTTTCAGTTATGAGTGGCACTACTTGTACCGTATATTACGGTAGTGCAGGAAGCGTGGATCTGGTACCGTACCGGAGGTTGTGGTAACAGCAGTTTGAAAGTGAAGACAGTTCCAGAAGAAACGGTAAGAGGGGTTCCATTATTTATTCGCTTATGACCTTCTCACATTACTAGCTTCTATGAACATTCTGTTGTACAATTCGTAGTCGTAAAACAAGCGATATTATCAACAATGTGTATATTACGATTACTCGGTGTCTCCAAAATAATTCAGGCTATGTGATGGATAAAATGACACTCTTTTGTTACACGTTACAAGGCAGTTAGGCAGTAGTTATTTATCGTTTGACACGGACAGACGTATCCGTTGTAATTTGTTATTAAATAAACTCCTCTTTTGATATAATTATGTTCGTTTATTTGGAATCCCGACCATCCTACAAAAGTATAATATACATATTATGCACGATTACAATTTGTCTATACAGTTTATTACACACATGTAACCTTGGACATGCCGAAACTCGTGTCACACAACTATCTGTATGGGTTTTGCATTCAAATGATGACTGTGACGAGCTTTCTTCCTTCACGCTGACGTAATCAATGACGCAGAGATACGAAGAAAATGTTGATCCAACATAACGGTTCAAGATCGATCAAATGATTTGCAATTTGTTCTTCCATTCTTCATTGTCTTTTTTTTAACCACTTAGTTTGTTCAAATTTGTTATTCGAAAATCACATATAGGGTGAATAAAAAAAGTCAGATTCTCCTTTCATTATTTAAATAAATATATTTTTTCAATCGCTATTCTGTCATATTTACATGGATGATAATATGACCCCAATCTAAGGTCCCCCAAATCGATTGCTTGTTGTTCTCGACGAACTGAAAATTTGATGATGAAGGTGATTGTTTGGTGCCATAAGAACATCACGTGACTCATCAAAGACGCGTTTGAGCCGGATTTTCATTATCAGTATCGGACACGTCAGGGGATTCCTTTCGGAATTCTGGGCTCTGTCTGTAAGCCATTTTGGATACTTCTGCTAGTTTTTCTGCATTAGACTTTCCAGTCTGTTGTAGCATTTGAGAAAAGTTTCCTTCACGATTTTTCAACAGTATGTGAGGATGATCGAACTCCTGTTTGTGGATAGAAAAAGAAACACAAAATTATTAACATTTTCACTACTATATTACGGATTCCTGATAAATTTCTGGAGAATGATGCAATCAATTCGAAATACCACTTACCAAAGCACAACCTGCCCCCATGACCAAGACTCGATCGCAGTCCATTATTGTATTCAATCGATGAGCTATCGTCAATACCGTGCAGTCACCGAACCTTCGTCTTATCGTGCTTTGAATCAGAGCATCAGTCCTGAAAGACAAGTCATAAATTAGGTTACAAAGTGGACAAAAAGGCTTGGGGTAATCAGCGTGATGTAATTCACACTTACTGTCGATCGACGTTGGCGGTGGCTTCGTCGAGCACGAGAATCCGGTTATTCCGGAGAATAGCTCTTGCCAAGCAGATAAGTTGCCGCTGACCGACGCTGAAGTTGGCTCCGCCACCAGCGACCCGAAAGTCGAGGGACGGCACGGAGTCGCCGAGTTCAACTTCCCGGAGGCTGTCCCAGAGCTCTGCGTCCGAGTATTGATCGAAGGGATCCAGGTTGTAGCGCAGACTCGCCGAGAACAGGATCGGTTCCTGAGGGATGATCGCGATGCACGGGCGAAGCTCGTGCAAGCCTATCGACTTCGTGTTGATTCCGTCCAACACTATTTCACCGTCAAGTCCGTCTCCGGTCAAACGGAACAGCGCAGAGATGAGGGATGACTTTCCGGCCCCGGTTCTTCCCACTATACCGATCTTCCAGCCAGGATTGATGCTCAGGTTGAGGTTCTGTGGTACAACGAAAGAGGTCAGATGATTCGTGTATTTGGACAATATCAAAATTATTGATTTTACCTTCAATACTGGTGGTTTGTTGTCTGCGTATCTCATGGTCACATCCTTGAATACCAAACGACCCTTGGCAGGCCACGTGAGAGGAGGAGGTTTCTCAGAAGTGAATGGTCCCTCCTTCGGCAAGTTAGTGTATTGCAGGACTCTTTCGACGGATGTCATCTGGGCGACTACTTCGGTACTTTGCCTGATTCCGTACTGAACCATACCAGTCAAGATCAATGATTGAGATATAGCAAGACCGACTGATCCTCCGAATGTGGTTCCTGCGAATCAACATGGCAATTAACCAATGGATCAACGGAGTACAGTACAGTTGATTAAAATCAACGAATACCAACCATCGTCCATGAGGATGAACGAGTAGCAAACGCAAGCGACGAAACAGCTCGAAATGAGGTCCAGAACGAATCCCAAGGCAGTCGCAGTAGCGATTGTTAGATACCAGGAACTAGTGTGAGCGTTTTGATGACCGTCAAATTCTTTCCGCAGCAACTGCTGGATGTCGACACCTCTGCTTCTTATCGTTGTCAATCCGTCAAGGGTAGAACTGACGTGTGAGAATACGGGACTCTTTGCTGAAATAGTAAGCAGTTTGAGAAATGATTTGGACCGATAGGCTACTGAACACCGTTTCACAGGCACAATGGAAGATCTACTCACTGATGCCCTCGAGACGCTTGATATTCTGAGCGGTTTTCAGATAGTAATTTCTTATGCCGTAGAAACTGCCACCGATCACGATCATCGGAATCGTCATCCAGGGATTGACGACGGCGACCATAACAAGGATTCCTATCATGACAGAAAAAATTTGGAGAAACTCCAGCAACGCTTTGGGTAGAAGCTCGTCCATTGCTCCGACATCCTTCGAGAACCGATTCAAAATTCTTCCTGCGTGAGGATAACAGAAATTAGACCATTGATAGAATATCACCTAGATGTAAAATGGGAGCCGATGTCAGATGAGCTGAAATTTCTGATCTGGGCGACAATGTTCAACGTACCAGATGGATTGGTGTTGAAGAATCTCATAGTTGCTCGCAGAAGATTCTCAAACATCGAATTGTGTATGTTGCGACTGGCATTCATGCATATCCGTATGAACAACATGTTGCGGGCCGTGATGAAGGTAATACAACTGGCGATACAGAACGTGTACACATAAACTGCTGTTATTGGACGAAACATTCCGAATTCGTCGAACCAAAACGAGTCCGCCACTTGCGGATCACTCTCAGTTTCGTTCAAATAACCCGTGTCGTTGGCAATCGCATAGTTCTGCATCACCATCCTAGCGGTCTCTTGGTTGGTCCAGTAGGTGATCCAATAATCAGTCCCGCTAGCTGCTCCTTGTGCAACAACGAAAATCATCCCGAGAATAGCCAAGACGCACTTATTGCCACCAGCCAAAAAGTAGCCCCAGTAAACTTCGTTCGACATAACACCCTTCGCCATTTGCTCGTCGTCTACGTCTATGTATCCATCACCCTTCTCAACTTCTGTGGATTGGGGGACCTTGTCATCCGCACGTTGTGCCACGACCTGAAATCAAAACTTTACTTTTAGATTCTTGAATTTTTGTCAACAGAGGATATCTCGCTAGTAAGTCAAATCGTGGATTGGCCAATAAGGAAAAATGATCGGCTGAGTCCCTTTGCATGTACACGAGTATGTAGAAGCGTTCACCTTTGTTTCCACTTTCTCCTTGTCATTTTCCGTGGCTTCTTCGACTTCATCGCTTTCGTCAGATTCTGAAGATGGGAATCGTACGTTCGAAGCAGCGAGCTCTTCGTAGGTGCCCTGGGATTCAACGGACCCCTGAAACCAAGTGGTAGCAAGACAATACTCGTTAGTCTCTCAAGGTGTTCCAACTCAAGAATACAAATGAAGACTGATCTCAGCTCTCACCCGATCCAGAACAACGATGCTGTCCACTTGAGGAAGGTATTGCAGCTGGTGAGTGACGAGGATCCGAGTCTTGTCCTTCAGGTAGCCGTTGATGCACTCTTCGAACAAGTGGCGACCCACGTGAGCGTCGACTGCGCTCAGAGGATCGTCGAGCAAGTAAACCTCGGCGTCCCTGTAAACGGCCCTCGCGAGATTGACTCGAGCCCTTTGACCCCCAGAGAGAGACGCTCCTCTTTCTCCGACGAAACTCAAGTCGCCTTGAGGAAGCTGTTCGAAATCTTTGTGCAAAGCGCAAACTCGGGTCACCTATGAACAAAGTTTACAGTTCTCAGAGGTGATAAACACTAAGACACACGGACAAAGTCTGACCATGAAATACCTCTTGATATCTGGTTCTCTCGTACGGCTGGCCGAAGAGAATGTTGTCTCGAATGGAGGCGGAGAAAAGCCAGGGATCTTGGCTGGAGTATGAGATTCGAATATCGCGATGGGAGATTTTGGTCTCGTTGTTTTCACCAGTGGATAAGGACAGTGTTCCAGCTCCAACTGGCAACTCGCCGAGCAAGAGGTGGAGCAACGATGACTTCCCCGAGGCGACAGACCCCACGACAGCACATAGCGATTTATTCTTCACTTCCATCGAAACTTCGCACAAGGTTGGCGGTAGCTGACCGTGAACCCAGTTCGCTGCCACTCTTACCATCTCGATCCGGATGCCGTATTCGAATGGTTGATTTGCCGGAGGCTTCTTAGTGTTCTGAAGACTTTTGATTTCAACTGGTGCCATTTCATCAGTACGTTTTACTTCGTCCAGAAGTAAAAATTGCTAAAATTAAGCGAGTGAGGCACTCATAAGTATTTTTCGGCATCTTATCGAGAGAATAAAAAATATCGGATATCTAACCGTCAATCTATCCAGTGACACTTCAGCTTCGCCAGCCATAATGATTGCTTGCGGAAAATAAATAGCACATGACATTTGCAGAATGTTGAACAGACTTGCAAGTACGAAGGTACTTTCCGCAGTCAGAGTGTTTCCCATCAGAACGAAAGAGATCAACGTTAGATAAAGAGTAACTCTTTCGGAGAAGACCATTATGCTCAGATAAAAGCCCCTGAAGTATGATGTCACCCCTATCAGCTTGATCTCTAGGGCACGAACATTCGACACTATTATTTCGAACGGCTTTTCCCAGGCGTACATCTTTACGACCTGTAATTAGAATATACCACTTCACACCACAAGTCTCATGATCAAACGGTCTTACGAAGGAAACCCGCGTATTCGTTCTTCAGCTATTCGAGAAACCCAGATATCTAACCAAGTTATACCTCAACTATTCCACCCCGTTAGCCTTCACCATTGGGGATCATCATTGGGGATCATCATGGGCACTTGGGAAAGGAGCCCCTGTTTTCGTCAAATAATTGAGATAGCCTAACCTTGAGTCGGTCGAATAGGTGAGTTTATATCGAAACAAATTCAGAAATATCTAGACCAGTACCTGTATCCCAGAAATGAGTTCGCTCATCAGCTGCACTCGTTCGTCCGTTTTCACCGCAATTTTGGATCTCAGCTGGGCACTGAGCTTACTCAGATATCCTTGAAGTGGTATGCTTTGCAACAACATTGCTCCGATTCCTACCAGAGCAGCGATGCCGACAGATTGCCACATCACGTACCCGATCAGTACGACCTGCAACAGAGAATCAAAATTTTGTAACAGCAGAACAGTAAACAGTATAAACACTTTCAGCAGATGATATGATTTGATAAATTGAGCCGCTCATGTGTAACAGATTCCTAGGCCATATAATATCATCACATCTATGAGCAGTCGTTACCTGAATCGGCATTATCCAAATGCGGTGAAGAAACACGGGAACCATGTCAAACCGAGCGACGTCGTTACTGATCAAATTAGCAACCTGACCAGCTGCCGTGTTGCTCACTGCAGCCTGATCAAGTCGTAGGACCTGAAACATTGAACGTTTTAAATTTTGTACAATGTCGCTATTTCGAGTGATGCATCGATCACTACTGTGGACGCATTATTACCTTTCGATATATCAACGAGCAGCATGCGACCCTCGCACGCATCCCAATTTCCTGGCATCTCAGGGTACTATGATGATTGGTGAATATCAGTCCAAGAGTAGCGATAATTAATAATCCAGCGTGGATGAGAACGTTGTCTTGGGACTTGGGGTCTGGGCTTGGATTGAAGTAGGCTATAACCCATCCCTGAAGTATCGGCTGTATGATGTGGAACGTCGTTGCCTGGACCAATATCACGAGCCCTTGAAACATGTATGGAATCCAGAACACCCTGAGTAGAGCCCAGGTCAGACTTGGCTTGCCAGATCGCCTCTTTTTCCCATCTTTTCCCACCTTAAATTCTTTGTCCGCCTTTTTCAACTCCTTCTCCCATTCTCTAAACGTTATAGATATGATTAGAAAATGTAGAAACTTGTGACAGAATTTGTGTCAGTGAATCCATCTCGCAGTGGTATTAAGTTTCTATTCTCAAACAATCTTCTGGCTTCTTCAATTTCAATCCTGCATGTACTAGAGTGAATCCGGTAGTTAACATTGTTATCTAAAAAGCCAAGGTAAGGCTGACGTTTCCTTCATTCATGGCGCTACTGATACGTGTGACAAAATCACTGTTCAAACAATCTCAGACCATGTAGTCTTCCGCTTGAAATTTGACTCGCTAATGCACATTACACACCTGCTGACCTGCATTAGGATAGTAGAAATGATTACACAATATGATCTTATGTAATACATTATAGGTATATACGATCAGAATTCACGTATGGAGCGTTCACGCGGGATTTTCAATTTACTCAGTTTTGGAGAACGTTGCTCCACAGAATCGCACCTAGTTACGAAAAACCTAGTCATTCAAATCTACGTCACATGTTTAGTATCTGTTTATGGGTGATCGCGGCACTCTGACATAAGATAACGCTGACAATTTTGTTGTTCGCTGAAGAAACTGTCAAAGTCGTTGCAAATAAACTAGTAATAAAACGTTTGAAACTGCCTCCATTTCGGCACCCAGGTAGTTTTCACACGATTGAGATTTTTGTGCAGATGTTAGTGTAAATATTAGGGAACATGTCTCACCTTTCCAGACAATCGCCAAGGCGTTCAGATTCGTTGGCTTTCAAGGGGTCGTATAAATCTGTGACTTCCAATTCTCGTCTTCCACCCTTCCAAAAAATCGGTATCGTCCATCTATATTTATTCGACGAACAAATATACCAATTAGTGTGTCATCCTACCGTATTTGGAAAGTTATTCTCGCAAGCATGGAGGAGCCCTAGAGTGCGTCGTAACAAAATTCAGTCAGATAATTATGTAGAGTTCTCCCTGTCCATTTGGTCACTTTTCTTTTGGCACCCGGCGTTAATTACCCTCTGTAAATTAGACTAAATGCGATTTCGAAACGACAAGGATCAGAGGTCTTCGAATATTCACAGAGAATCGTACTGTAGTCTGACGAAACATGGAGAACCTTAATTTTATCAGTTTAATCATCACTAAGAATACCCAAACAAGTTCGCCTACGTCAACCGATTATTAAACGTTCATACTTTACCCAAAAAATAATGATGTCAGAAAGTTAGACGATTCCTCTGGACTTTTGAGGCTGTGCTTCACTCGATTGTCCATATTGCGTTATCGACGTTGTCACTGCAATTGGATAGTCCGTATCGGTGTTTCCTTTGCTTGAGAAAATATCTGTTCAGTCCTGATCGTTTTCAATCTTTCTTTGAAACTTGTCTCCCTGTTACCGTATTGAAAATTCCTACGACGGATACTACAGAGTAAACGAATTCAGATACTACGTCGTAAACTATGTCGTAGACTACGGCTCCAGCGATGTCGGAAACCACCTCGGAAACTACACCGGAATTTGTGATGGTAGTTTACTACGTGATAACTTACGCCGCAGTTTACTAAGTGGTTTACTACGTTGTTAATTACGACGTTACTTGCGATGTATGTACGTTCAATTAGATACTTAGCTCGAATCATCAGCCAGTTGGCTGGTAAAACCTAGGAATTGAGTTTACTCGTTATTTATGATCAATAAATTTGTTATCAGAATTATATATTCAACATTCATATTCATATTCATAATTCATATGACTGTTATCAATGGAACTATATTTGTTCCCGTCGACCTCCGCCACTATACTATGACTTTAAAGTCGAGGAGGATTTCGACCGTGCGGTAACGTATTAGTGTAGCCAACACGGTGCAAAATCACTCGTGAGAACCATAAAGACAGCCAAACATCTATCGGTGCATTACGGTACCACACAACCGGTTACCGTACAGCTAGGTTGTCTGCCATATTCCTATACCCGCTACATACGTATCGGGTACCGTAACGCGCCGATAGATGGTTGGCAAGTCCTTCCGGTTCTCACAAGTAAAGTTGCACCGTGTTGGCTACACTTACGCGTTACGAATGCTGAATAAATATATTCCTCAAAACATTCAAATTGATTATAAATAATAACTAAATACATAAGTAAACTCAATTCGTAACTTTTACCAGCCATCTAGCTGATGATTCAAGCTAAATAGCTAATTGAACGTACGAGCATGCATACATCGTAAGTGACGTCGTAAACGACGTAGTGAACGACGTAGTAAACTACGTAGTAAACTGCGACGTAAGCTACGTAGTATACTAAGTAGTAAACTACCATCCCAAATTCCGGTGTAGTTTCCGACATCGCTTGAGCCGTAGTCTACGACGTAGTTTACGACGTAGTATCCGAATTCGTTTACTTTGTAGCATCCGTCGTAGGAATTTTCAATAGGGTAGGGATCAGGTTATCAGGTTTCACTTGCTCTATGTACTTGGATCGACGACTCTCAACTTTATTATCACGCTTTACCGAATTAGGTTTTACAGTTTATCGAAAAACTAAGAACTCTAGTTTTGATCGCAAGACAGAAGACGATAAATCACTTCGAACACCGAGAAACAGATTGAAAAATGAGGAGTTTCAGTTACCTCAGAGGTGAACAGGGCTTAAGACTGTCATCGGTGAAATATAATTGATGCAATCGCTCGTTGATGGCTTTATATAGGAGCCGGCACACTCCCGGAAATTATCCAAACACAGTGTTGTATCATCCAGGGCAGATTTCTCCCAAACGGCAGTAGTATGTCCTGGGTTCTCGTTCTGATTAAAAATATGGATTCTGGTATAATTTGAATGTTCCGAGGTTGAAGAAGCGAATTATATGTCTTTTAGCGGTGTATGTATACGAATTAACCAAACGACGAGGATGAACGGTACACAAGT
This sequence comes from Euura lappo, assembly GCA_018257835.1. NCBI lineage: Eukaryota > Metazoa > Arthropoda > Insecta > Hymenoptera > Tenthredinidae > Euura > Euura lappo. The sequence continues at coordinate 70,188 of JAEUYN010001893.1, forward strand.
GCTTGAAAATCACATGCCCAATATGTGAAGAGTGTGAAGTGAGCCTATCTGATTAGTAATACGTTCTGTGACGGACTGAACAATAAGGAGAGAGTGATCATTACGGGCCCGCGCGTTCTTACAAATGAACTGAAAAATCCCATGAGAAGGGGAAAATCAGAGGTGGGGATGAGATCGCGCGCTGAGGACAATCTTGAATGTAATGCTGATAAAGAAAGTGGGGATAGGATTAAGACTTTCGGTGCTAAGAGGGTAGAGAGGGCCACGCTACGTTAGGTATCATCAATTTTCGATCAACTTTCTCGCAATAATCCTTGAATGTCTACCGCGATATCTGTGACAACTTGGCGTGCCTCCAGCTATCAAAAAGTGCCCCATGGAGCAAACTGTCGTCCGTTTTCGGACCTCTTCGAATGTTAAACTGAACATCGTCTGGACTGTCTTACGATAAATCGAAGAGTCGACGATCGTCCTCTGAACAGTCAAATGATAGAGGCTGCAATCAGACGATTCGCAAATCGCCACTCGACCAATCGGACACTATAATAAGTGCATGAAGGGATGGGGCTGCACGGCAGTAGCTGGACATGACCTTCAACTTCGTGTCATCCGTTTCATCCTGCGAAAGAGGGACGAAAGTGGACCAAATTTCTCCTTAGGGACGAAAGTAGAAAAATTGTCGATGGCGCAATTGCATCTTTTTTATGCACTTGTTATAACATTTACCTACGTAGAACTATAGTCGACGTTATGCCAAATGCGCTACCTCGATGGAGGTGCTCGAAGAAGATGTATTTTTATGACAATGATAACATATCCAGCGTTCTTCTTCCCCGCCCGTCCTCTGTTTACCATTCAGTAATGTCAAGTCATGCGGACGTATCATTTTATATGTTTTCCCAGTAAATACGAGATGGTGGAGATAAATGGTGCGGATAGAAGAGTTGAACGTATTTTCACACGACAGTTTTCCATACACGCTTTCCACTTACACGTGGACCCTATCACGAATTACAAAGTACATCATGCAAGAGCCAAGATTGTTTTACTCGTTCATCTCATAGATGGTTTCACATGGTTTGAGCAAGTTTTCATTCAGTTTTGTTCATAAGCTGAATAAAAAAAACCTATTCAACGTGCTACGAACGTGTTCAACACACACATTCTATCTTATCTTGTTTTCCATCATTTCCACCTAATGTGATATCGTAATAGTCATACGAGCATCCAGTGGAATCGTTAATGCTTGTACTCACCTTCCGAAAATCTGTTACGAACATTATAATGTAGAACGAGTTCGCGATAGATCAAAGACGAGGGTACCCCTCGAAAGTCGTCCTGAAGGATGAGGATTTCATCAGACAGTGTGCAAATTTTATGGGTATCATCCTCATTTCCATCTGCGTGGAAGCAAGTATCGGGTTTGGAATGAATGAACGGCAATTCGTATCGGGAGCAATCGGCTTCGAATTGCTCTATCATGTTCTATTATATATCTACAATTATCGAAACACGTCTGTGTTCTCTAAACTTTATGTACGAACTGTCTTATCTCACTCGCTAATTGCTCTCTCATTCTCCCGTGCTTTATTCCACCTCGTTCGAAAGTTTAATCCGTTGAGCATTCATCCCGTTTCAATTTCACTCTTTGAAACACTTTGGGTACCTACTTATTCATACTCGCTCGTTCTACCTACTATTTCACTCACTTTCATACGTTAAACGTTAATAGTGGGGAAACAAATTGTTAATTGACTTTATTGTTGACCTAATATCAATTAACTGTATCACAAACCGTGACCTTTCGTATAATATAGTAGCCGTATCCATAAATATAGGATAGATCGCCATGAGTATAATAATAGTATACGAGTTATTCCTATGAAGTAAAGTCTATCATGGATTCGTCGATTGACTTCTAATTTTCAGATGATTCACAAACTCCTAACTGATGCGACGACAGGCTAGACTGAATAACTTTCAAGGACGTTGATAGGTGGAAGGGAAGTCATCTCCGCGTTTGGCGTGAATCCGTACACTGAACCAGGCCAGTCGAGATAAGAAATTGAGAGATGCTTTCCTATAGGTAGGCAAGACTCAATAACACCGATTTTTATACCCGGATACTGTTATCTCGATTGATTTGGAAGCGATTATCACCGGATTCATCAATGACAACAACAAATGAAATGCAAATAGAAAACAAGAGTCGGAAAACTAAAAATAATTCCAAATCGAATCTTGGCTTCGCCTTAAACTTAAGCTTCTGACGATAGAAGCATATGGAAGGTGAAGGAACAATCTGTGACGTGTATTTTTCAGAATTTTGAAATTTGTCTTCAGAGTCGTGTAGCAAGATGCAATCACAACGGTGATTATTTTTTTTCTAAAATTCTACGAAATACGCGGCACAGATCCGTCCTTTACCTTCAATTTGAGCCCAAAACCAATAAAATCGTACATAAGACCAGCAAGAAAACTGGTATGCGCCGAAGCACAAAATCGCGATTCTTCCGTCCAAAGCCGCCCCTCCCTAGCGCCGCCGCGCCGTATCCCGCTCCGTCGTAGCCTCGGGAGTCTGTACCAGCCGTTATCCCTACCACTTTCACGCGGGAAGCCGATGAGCCCGCGCTTGTGGCACTAGGCAACGGCCTTAAGGTGAAATGAAAGTCACGTGACCTCGATATGATTTACACTTGGAATTTTCAAACGCTATTTTCTCAGCCAAAACACATTCGATTGATGTGAAATTGATATCAGTGACGTAGAAAAACTCAATGAAGGACCTGCTAATCGTGGATTTCCGAAAATCGAGACGTAATAACAGTTTTTTAACAATATTGTTCTGTAATCCAAGGAAGTGCTGTCTCTCTCCACGAGGGGCAGCACCTCCTTGGGTTACAAAACAATATTGTTTCACAAAATTCTGATTATGTCTTTCGATATTCGAAAATCCACCATTGGCAGGCCCATCATTAAGTTTTTATACGTCACTGATATCAATTTCACATTAATCGAATGTGTTTTGGCTGAGAAAATAGCGTTTGAAAATTCCAAGTGTAAATCATATCGAGGTCACGTGACTTTCATTTCACCTTAAATGCCTTAATATTATGCGACGCGTTACAGACGCCTTCTGTTCAAACAATATCCGACTTTTGGTTTAAAATTGACTCGCTAATACAAATTACACAGCTGTATTGGAATAATAAAAATTATAATTTTGTAGTATTCTTAGTTATAAAAAACGGCTCTGTCATTCTCAATATACGTTGCTCGGTTTTGGTGAACTCATGTTCTTGCAAAATTTCGCGAAGTCATGAAACACGTCGTTATCAGAGTCTACAGATGTATAGTATCTCTTCTTAGATGATCACAGCACTTTGACACAAGATAACGCTGTGAATATCAGTAATAAATCAATTGAAAATAGTCCCTATATACGTTCTTACCCCCATGGTTTGTATGCAATTTGGATTCGGAAAATGTTCGGATTCGTCGACCTTCAAGGGGTCGTATAAGTCCGTTACTTTCAGATCTGGTCTCGCACTTTTCATTTCGGGAACAAATACACTCATTAGTGTGTTATCCTACTTTTGATCGATACTTCTAGCATCAATCAATTTCTCAATAAATTGGAATCGTTGCATCAACTTTCGATGCATTTCATGTTGAAGTAAGCTTGTACCCAGTCAGCGGTATCATGTGCAGTCTCTATCACATGACATTGATCGTCTATTTGGCAGATCATGCAGACGTAGCAATTCTGTCAGCATCTGATCTCGTCGACGGAACAGTTAAGTCACATTTATGGCCCTGTGTCATAATACACAGTCATCCGAGTCACATATCCAAGTATGTAGGTAGTAATTATTACATTTTGCTTAATATGTTTCTGATTAACAATAAGATCATCATAACTTCAAATGAATGTGCATCGAGAGACCTCGGTAATGTTAATTGACTGTGTCGTCTACGTTATATTACACTTACAAACGTCTTCTACGGATCACACCTATCGTACAGTGTGGTGAAGAGTTGATGTACCAATTGTGCGTTTTCTATGTTAACTATGCTTTCCAAATATGGATACGTCAACCTCTGTAGATGCTGAAATGTGAAAATTGGTATGATTTTGGCAACCCAACAGACTAGAATACTCTAGCGTCTTATGATTGTTAAACAACCTCCGCTTATACCAGATAATTTCATTTTCGTGTCAAGATATGAGATGACCGCTCTGGACTTTTCAGGTTGTGCTTCACCCGGTTGTCCATATCGCGGTTTCGACGTTATCAGTGCAGTTGATGTTCTGTACCAAGGGCATTTATGCTTGAGAATAAACGCATCTGATTCCAATTATTTGCAATGCTTTGCTGAAGATCCAAGTCCCCGTTGAGCCAGACAAGGTAATTAGGTTTACCTTGCTTCCATTTGCTTAGAGCAAAGACTTTAAACCTCATTCTTACGCTATACCAAATTAGGTTCCACAGTTTATCATAAAAACTCTAAGCTCTTGTTCCATCGTAAAACTGAACACGAAAGCAGCTTGAATTGTCTTTGAACCGAAGGATGTCTTGGTAGATTCCCGGGTGTCATCCGCACACAATGTTAATAAAGCAACCAAATATTGAATGACCCAATTTACTATTGACAACTATTGAAGGCAGTTTCAATAGTGCTCATCGGTGAATTAGGACATCCACGTGTGGTGATTACAAAATTGTAAAGAACAGTGAACGGAAAAGAACAACGTATGAGAGACTCTTGTTTTGACGACGACTCTAATGACTTGGCATAACTATCGACAAAAAGATATCATCGTTGCAGAACGATAGACTTGGTATCATCATGAAAAAATAATGTTGCTTTGTCGAAAAAATCAACATTGAATCATTCTCTCTCCGTCTTTGTTATCTTGGCGTTGCAAATTCCATGACATTATAATGTATGTAAATACTAATGAATGCGTCATCATTATCAGCTAACATTTTATTGTTTTACTTTCATTTCACACTATCTTAAAAGAGAATATAATGACAAGATATTATTGGTAGAATACGGTAGATCTGATTATGAATTAACGGTCAACAGTATGATTAACATCGAGACACACAGAATAAGAAGACATGATCATGAGTGACGTAGGACGGACGATGTGTTCACAGATGCGTCGCTGTTCTAATGTCACTGACAGTACTGGCGTTGTCGTTGAATTCTTTAGAAAATTCAGAGCCTTTTAAAAAGGCGGTTTCAGCAATTGCGGCAAGGTTTTTTGCCATCGTTTTACCAGTCTGTTGCACCATTTGGGAGAAAGGACCATCAGGATTTCTCAACAGCAGATGTGGGTGGTTGAACTCCTGTTAGAACAATCACGAAGACCACCAAATGAATACTTATTTCTGGTACCACGGATGATTGATGAACTGAAACCATCAATTCAGATTTTTACGTACCACGGCGTGACCTCCGGCCATGACCAACACTCGATCGCTGTCCATTATCGTGTTCAATCGATGAGCTATCGTCAAGACCGTGCAGTCCGCGAACCTTCGTCTTATCGTGCTCTGGATCAAAGCATCAGTTCTCCAAAATGGCAAGACGATGAAGAAGATTAGTAACCATCAGTATAGTTTTGTAGTTGCATAAAATGGGAATCGATCCTTTTACTCACCGTCGATCAACGTTGGCGGTGGCTTCGTCGAGCACGAGGACCCGATTCTTTCGGAGAATGGCTCTGGCCAAGCATATGAGTTGGCGCTGACCAACGCTGAAGTTGGCTCCGCCGCCGGCTACCCGGAAGTCTAGGGATGGCACGGAGTCGCCGAATTCAACTTCGTGGAGGCTGTCCCAAAGCTCTGCATCTGAGTATTCGTTGAAGGGGTCCAAATTGTATCGCAAACTTGCTGAGAACAGAATCGGCTCCTGGGGAATGATGGAGATTCGGGGACGCAGCTCGTGCAGTCCTACAGACTTGATGTCAAGTCCGTCCAACATTATTTCACCCTCAAGACCATCTCCGGTCAAGCGGAGCAATGCGGAAATCAGTGACGATTTTCCGGCCCCGGTTCTTCCTACGATGCCCACTTTCCAGCCAGCGTGTATGGTCATATCCAGATCCTCCAATCGGATGAAAAAGGAACTGAGACTTAGAAATCATGAATTTACTGTTTTAACAAGCTAGTATACCTTTAGCACTGGCGGCTTGTCCTCGGCGTATCTCATGTTGACGTTTTTGAAGGTCAAAGCACCCTTAGCAGGCCACGTGGGTGGAGGAGGTTTTTCGGTAGTGAATGGTCCCTCCTTGGGCAAGTTCGTATATTGTAGGACTCTTTCTACTGATGTCATCTGTGCTACGACTTCGGTGCTTAGTTTTATTCCGTATTGTACCATTCCAGTCAAAATCAGGGATTGGGAGATGGCAAGTCCCACGGATCCTCCAAGAGTGTGTCCTGCGAACGAATGTATTCGAATTTTTGGATCGAGTATTCTGTTCAGATAGACTCTATGCAATCTCGAGTAGTTCTGAGTCGGAGATGATACTAACCATCGTCCATCAAGATGAATGAATAACAAACGCACGCGATGAAACAGGCCGAAATCAAATCGAGAGTGAAGCCGAAGGCGACTGAAGAAACGATGGTCAGGTACCAGGCACTAGTATGAACGTCTTGATGTCGATCGAATTCCTTCTGCAGCATGTTTTCCGCCTCAATACATCTGCTCCGTATGGTTGTCAATCCATCAAGGGTCGAACTGACGTGAGAAAACACGGGACTCTTTGCTGAAAATATTAGCCATCACAAGGAATAACAACTCGGAATGTCTTCATGAGGGTATGACGTCATAGCTGTGGGAAATAAGATTTTCATTTGAACACCAGTAATCGCCACTTACTTATTCCTTCGAGTCGTTTGATATTTTGGGCCGTTTTCAGGTAGTATTTTTTCAACAGTGAGAAAATTCCACCGATAACTACCATCGGAACCACCATCCACACATTGACGACAGCAACCATGCTAAGAATTCCTATCATTACGGAGATAATCTGAAAAGCTTCCACAAATGTTTTGGGCAGTAGCTCGTCCATCGTGCCAACATCTTTGGAGAATCGATTGAGAACTCGGCCTGGATTAGGATGATAAAAATTAGACTATTATCAAAACGTTGCCATGATGCTGTGGTGGCGTCGAAGAAAACGAACAGGATTCATGTGAAAGTATCAGTAGCAGAATTAGGGCAGAGACGTTCAACGTACCGGCTGGATTAGTGTTGAAAAATTTCATGGTCGCTCGCAGAAGATTTTCAAACATGGAATTGTGTATGTTACGACTGGCGTCCACGGTTATTTTCACGAATAGCATGTTACGTAGAGTTACCGTGACAATGCAGCAAAGAATACAGAACGTGTATACGTAAATTGCTGTGTTAGTAATGACTAAGCCAGTTTCGTCTGACCATTGCAACCCATTCCAATTGATATTCTTTCCAGCGTCACTCCAATAACTCATGTTGCTATTGGTAGAATTGGACACCAGTAATGCAGCTCTCATAGTCTCTTCGTTCGTCCAGTACGTGATCCAGTAATCAGTTCCGCTGGTCGCTAACTGCGCAAGAACCGTAATAGCTATGAAAAGAGCCAAGATGCATGCATTACCACCAGCCCTGAAGTAGCCCCAATAGACTTCATTTGACATCGCTCCTTTCTCTATCTGCTCTTCATGGACATCCACGTACTCGCCACCATCCTCAGTGCCTGGAGACTGTATATGCTTATCCATTGTAGGTGCAGCTGCAATCTACAAACGGAGCTTTATTATAGTTCAAGAGTCCACACTGATTTCAATAGTCATCAAGCAATGAACAACAACCTTGAATTATACCTTCTTTTGACTCTTGTCGTCGATATCATCGGATTCAACGGTTTCTTCGGACTCTTGTTCCGATGAAATACGGAAACCTGACTTGGCCAGTGCTTCGTAGGTGCCCTGGCGTTCCACGAGGCCCTGGAATCAGACAGCACTGAAATGATGCTCGGATCCTCTCAACGGAGGTTTCTCAATCGTAGGATATTGATGAGGATGAGGGGTTGGATTCTTACGCGGTTGAAAACGACGATGCTGTCTGCCTGCGGGAGGTATTGCAGCTGGTGAGTGACGAGAATCCTGGTCTTGTTCTTTAGGAAGCCGAGGATGCACTCATTAAACAACTGGCGACCCACGTGAGCATCCACCGCACTCAGAGGGTCATCGAGCAAGTAGAGTTCCGCGTCTCTGTAAACGGCCCTGGCCAAATTGACTCGGGCTCTTTGACCCCCTGACAACGATGCTCCTCTTTCACCAACGAAACTCAAGTCGCCCTGAGGAAGCTGTTCGAAGTCTTTCAGCAGCGCGCAAACCTTAGTCACCTGTGAACAGTGGTCATAGTTTACAGGAGAGAAAGGACACTTGATTTCGCAAGCACTCCAGTCACTATTCACACTTCAATGTTGAAGTCTTATTCATACCTCTTGGTATCTTTCCGCGTCAAACGGTTGGCCGAAGAGAATGTTCTCGCGGATCGAGGCAGAAAAAAGCCAGGGATCTTGGCTAGAGTAGGAGACGCGGATGTCTCGATTATTGATTTTGGTTTCGTTGTTGTCACCGGCGTATAAGGACAGTCTTCCAGCTCCCACTGTCAGCTCGTCTAGGAGAAGCTGGAGCAACGATGATTTGCCTGAGGCAACAGACCCAACGATGGCGCACAATAACCCACTCTCCACTTGCATTGAAACTTCGCACAGAGTCGGTGGCAATTGACCATGAACCCAGTTCGCTGCTACTTTGTTCAGCTCTATCCGAACACCTTTTTCAACTTGTGGAACAGTTGAGGGCTTGTTCGCGCTATTGAGCCTTTCAATCGCATTGGGTGCCGCTTTTTCTGGGCGATTTATTTCGCCCATGAGTAAAAACTCCTGAAATTAGCACATCAAAGTGGGTCCATCTATCGTTCGACAAAGATGTAAGGATTTTCTGAAACTGACCGTCAATCTATCCAGCGACACTTTAGCTTCACTCGCCATGATGATTGCTTGCGGAAAGTGGCTACCACACACCAGTTGCACAATGTTGAATAAAGTCGCGACTACGAATGTAGTTTCTGCAGTCAAATTGTTTCCCAATAGCACAAAAGTAATCAACGTCAAATAAAGAGTAACTCTTTCTGAAAACACCATTATGCTCAAATAAATTCCCCTGATGTATGACGAGTAGCCAATCAGCTTCATCTCTAAGGCTCGAACTTTTGACACAATCAAGTCGAACGGTTTTTCCCAAGAGTACATTTTTACTACCTGTAATTAGATTAAATTTATCAAATCAAGCCGAAGACTTTTCACATGACTTACGAGGTAAATGAACGCATGAAAAATATAGACACCCGTACCTGTATCCCAGATATTAGCTCGCTCATCAGCTGCACTCGCTCATCCGTTTTCCTCGCGATTTTATACCGCAGATGGGCGCTGAGTTTGCTCATGTATCCTTGAAGTGGTATGCTTTGCAGCAGCATCAATCCGAGTCCTGCCAAAGCAGCGATTCCGACAGATCGCCACATCAGGTAGCCTACCAACGTCACCTGCGGCGAACAAATACGAAACTAATGACACCGCGTCTACAGCTTCACTGAAATCACGTCTATCATCAGTCATCACCTGAATCGGCATTATCCAAATGTGGTGAAGCAACATGGGAACCATATCAAATCGAGCGACGTCGTTGCTGATCAAATTAGCGACTTTCCCAGCTGCCGTATTGCTCACGGCAGCCTGATCAAGTCGTAGGACCTGGAACATTTTACATTATCAAAGTTGTGCAATGTCGCTATTTCAAGTAAAGCACGAAACATTGAGCCCAGTCTTTCCTTGCGGTATATCAACGAGCAGGACGCAACCCTGGCGCGCATCCCTATTTCCTGGCATCGCAAGGCGGTGTGTTGATGTATGAAGACTGGGCCGAGAGTTGCGGCGATCATGAGACCCGCGTACAGAAGAACTTCTTCTTTTGATGTAAGATTGTTGGTTGGGTTGAAGTAGCCGATAACCCACCCTTGAAATACCGGCTGCAGGGTGTAGAATATTGTCGCTTTGATCAGTAGCAGAATTCCTTGTCCCATGTATGGGACCCAGAACATTCGAATCAATGCTCTAGCCAGACTTGGTTTTCTGGATTTCGTCTTTTTCCCATCTTTACCCAGCACAAATTCTTTGTCTGCTTTCGCAAGTTCCTTTTTCCACTCTCTAAACATGGCGAAAACGATTCACGTGCGGATATTCGAAGCGGTAATGTCGTTGGGGCATATGTTAGAAACAATGACTCACCTTTCAAGACGATTACCGAGACGATCGGATTCATTGGCTTCCAAGGGGTCGTATAAGTCATTGATTTCCAAGTCACGCCACGCTCCCTTCCAGAAAATCGGAAATATCCATCTATAGTATCCATCAGAAAAAAACTGATTAGTATATCTCGGCTGATCATGGAATGTAATGACGCTGAAAGTGGTCAAGGCACACTTAGGAATACCCTAACAATAATTGTTTCACATTATGGTGTAAGATAACGATCAGGATATAAGTATGACGAGAACCGCTAATATACACAAACTGAAATAATAGTAAATTAGGTCTATTGATTGATCGTCAATGCCTTACCCGAAAAATAATAAGCTCAGGAAATTAGCTGTCTCCTCGGGACTCTTCAGACTGTGTCTCTCCCTGTTGTGCATGTTGCTGTCTCTTTGATATCGATGTTTGGCGTATTCTGGTCTTCTCAACAAAATTGATGTTTCAATTTCTCCTTAACGAAATTCGTTTTGCTGCGTACGTCACCTTCATTTGACGAGTAAAGTCGTAGTGAACTGAACGGTGTGGTTTGTTACCTGGAATTGAATATTTCTCGACAGCGCCGTGCCAACGGGTGGTGCGAAGGAGCGGCCGCTCCAGGGCGCCTATGACTAAGGGCGCCAAATGACCGAGTTTTTGTTAAGGGTAAACTTCGGTGAAATTTTGAAAATGACTATTAGAGGTCGTATAAAAAAATCTTCCCAGCAATTTTTCAATAATGGTAGTATGGGCTGTGAAAAAATTTTCAGCCTCCTGCAATGAATGCGTATGCGCAAGGAACCTTGCGAAGAAGATTTTGCCCACCGCTGCCGAAAATTCCTTGCGCATATACTTTCATCGCAGGAGGTTGACATTTTTTTTCACAGCCCATACTACCATTCTCGAAAATCTGCTGCAAGGATTTTTTTATACACCTCCTTTTAATATTGTAAGAATCAGAAAAACTATTTTTGGCAAATATTACACCAAAGTCTCCTCTTAATAATTTTAGACTCCTCCACAAAATTACGGGTCACCCGGTTTCGCACTGGAACATTTTTGAGATTCAAAAATCCAAAGAATACAATCATTCAATTATTCATATGCTAACTTCCGCCCATAATAATTTTTTTTCTAATTTGAGCTACGATTTTTTTTTTATTGGGTTATCCAAATTTTTCCGAATAATGGTTCCCGAAAACTTTGACACCTTGGGGAATGGAAACCACGTATCGTACGTGTCTGATTCGAAAACGATTTCGAAGCTTGAAATTGGTTTTTTCAAATACAGTTTTTGCTTTTGAAATTCGAACAATCGTTCTGGAATTACCTAATCTGACATCATATTATGTGAGTCGTTACACTTCGATGATTTTATCACAGAATTGGCAAGGATTAAGGCTTTGAGTCCTCAAAATTGATGATGTGGCGGGGGGGGCGTCATAAAAATATGTCGCACCAGGTGCCATATGGCTTAGGCACGGCGCTGTAATTCTCGTTACGCGAAAGCTATGAATAATAAATTAACACGGCCTTAATATGTATCTAACACTTTTGTTTGTTTCGTTAAGGCCACAGTTGCCACCAAATGTCGTTGTAGTCCGCATACGATTTTTCACCATCAAAAAAGAAATCGTCAGACGCAGCTGGGCGTGAGTAAACAACTAGAATTCGATGCCTGTTACGGAATTATTCCTCGTTTGGTGATTCGAAGATTTCCGATGTTCATATTGAGATTAAAGCGAGGAAAATCGGGGATCGTTTTGTTCATCAATTACCTTAAAATAGAACAGGTCCCATGAGGTCGGTTGGAAGCAGCTAGTCGCTGATGAAAAATTTCTATTAATTAGATAACTCCGAGCCACTCTGATTTCCGCAGTTATTTAAACCTTTTGCACCACTGAACACTGCAGCTGCTGCTATCTGCGACCAAACTTCAACAGACTTCGATTGAACCGAGACGATTCATAATGAGAGGCCAAACATCGTTAAAAGTAAAAAATTATTCTGTCAATAAAATACATCATCCGTTACCTAATTAGATACCCAAGCAGTACGAGGTATTCAGCACCAAGGAACTTGTACTCCGGAAACGCCCACGTTCGTCCTATCCCTCCCCTCTCTTAATTCTACCTATATTTAACAAATGAATGAGTTACACGTCGACGAAAATTTTTGTATACCATGTGCACACACATCTGGCATGTGCGGTAATGTTAAAATATAACTATGCTATTTTCAGTCTCTGCACAGAAACTAATTAACCTGAAGGGGTAGGCATATCTGAATGCAGTCATACAGGTATTGAAGAGGATCATGACGAATTAGTTGAATGCATGAAAATAACAATTACTTGTTTAGCTTGTCTTTATTGCATCACGTAAATATAAATATGAGAGCGTGATTCACTGAAGTACGAACAGCGAACCAATACACAACTGATACCTATCCGTGAGATCACTTTCGAAGATCAGTGTGATCTGAAGGAGTAATGTCGCATTTACGACTCTAATACGTTTCTGCGACATGACACCAAGTTTCGTTGTACGAAGCATGGCCATAATACATAGCTGCACAGCATTCTCGCACGTGAGTGACACAACATATTTGGTTTGCTAGGTGAGGTCGAAAAACAACCTAACCTAAACTGCCCCACACTCTTCGACGTTTGGAGTCTCAAGGTTCCAACTCATTTGGATCATTGGATCAGTCTGAGGCGCTTGACGCCACGGTAATTAACGCAGTCCGGATAATCAACACGTGATCAATTATAACCGGAATCGAAATTGCAATGGGTGGACTGCAGGGCATTCAATTGAAAGTACACTCGGACCCCACTTATTTGACCAACTCGGGATCGGGAACCTTCAGTTATTTGACGGAAATAGGGGCCCCCACTCATCGTCTTTAAATGGCGGCCGTCAGCTGCGCACCCGTACATGCGCTGGTTTCCCCAACGCCAGAGGCTCAGGCAGCCCAGTGGTGGGGGTAGAGGGAGTCAAATAACTGGGGCGGAATCAGTCAAATAAGTGGGGCCGTCAAATAAGTGGTGGTCAAATAAGTGATGGTCAAATAAGTGGGGTCCGAGTGTACATAAAACTTATCATGAATATAAACCTTTGGTGAGAATCTGTAATCATAATAATTGTGAACATTTTATGGAGAAGAACATAGAGAACGCTCGATCCGTGGAATGATTCCGTTTCAATCATGATTCCATTATCTACAGATACGGTGTTACGCGATCATTGCACAAGGTCACAGTGGTCTTGTTAACCTCCTTTCCGAATTCTGCACTCTGATGAAACGCGATTTCGGCTGTTTCACTGAGCTTTTTTGCAGCTGACTTTCCAGTCTGCTGTAGCATTTGGTAGAAAGGACCGTCATGATTTTGCAAAAGCAAGTGCGGGTGACCAAACTCCTATAAAACCAATCGAAAACGAATATGAACAATTCATATTCAGCATCATGAACGATCGGTTATTATTTCTTCATACCACAGCGTGACCCCCGGCCATGACCAACACTCGATCACTATCCATTATAGTGTTCAATCGATGAGCAATCGTCAAGACCGTGCAGTCGGCGAACCTCCGCCTTATCGTGGTTTGGATGAGAGCGTCAGTTCTGCAAATTGAAACCATCATGAAGAGTCGTCATCATGAACATTGCTCCAGCGCTGGATAAAGTGATGATCGATCCTGCCATGGTCCTTACTCACCGTCGGTCCACGTTGGCGGTGGCTTCGTCAAGCACGAGGACCCGATTGTTCCTGAGAATTGCTCTTGCCAAGCAGATGAGCTGACGCTGGCCAACGCTGAAATTAGCTCCGCCACCGGCTACCTTCAAGTCGAGGGACTGCACGGCGTCACCGAGTTCAACTTCTCGGAGGCTGTTCCAAAGCTCCGCATCTGAATATTCTTCGAAGGGGTCCAAGTTGTAACGCAGACTCGCTGAGAACAAAATAGGCTCCTGGGGGATGATCGAGATGCAGGGACGCAGCTCATGCAATCCGATTGACTCTGTGTTGATTCCATCCAGCACGATTTCACCCTCAAGTCCGTTTCCGGTCAATCGAAACAGCGCAGAGATCAGGGAGGATTTGCCTGCCCCCGTTCTTCCAACTATGCCCACTTTCCAGCCAGGTTTTACAGTTAGATTGAGATTCTGCGTTTTAACCAGAGAGAAACTTTAGCCTGATCTGTAACTCCTTTAACCTAAAAGGCTAGACTACCTTGAGCACTGGCGGCTTGTCCTCGGCGTATCTCATGTTGACATTCTTGAAGGTCAAAGCACCCTTAGCAGGCCACGTAGGCGAAGGGGGTTTTTCAGTAGTGAATGGTCCCTCCTTAGGCAAGCTGGTATATTGTAGCACTCTTTCTACGGAAGTCATCTGTGAGATCACATCGGTGCTCTGTCGGATCCCGTACTGAACCATTCCGGTCAAAATCAGGGACTGTGAAATAGCAAGTCCGACGGATCCTCCGAGCGTGTGTCCTGTGGATCAAGATTCGATCTTGAGCACTGTTTTTACGTGACGCGTCACTTTTAGTCGTACCCAGGCAAAAGTACATACCATCGTCCATAAGGATGAATGAGAAGCAGACAAGTCCGACGAAAAATGTCGAAATGAGATCGAGAAGCAGCCCAAACGCAGTGCTAGTGGCAATTGTGAGGTACCAAGCTCCAGTATGAGTATCTTGATGGCGATCGAATGCCTTCCGCAGCATGTCTTCCGCCTGAATACCTCTGCTTCTCACGGTTGTTAATCCGTCGAGGGTTGCAGTGACGTGTGAGAACACGGGACTCTTTGCTAAAGTCATTGATGGTCAATTCCTGAAACCGTGCGTGCATACGTCACCCAGATAGTACTTATGATTACTTACTAATGCCTTCGAGTCGTTTGATATTCTGCGCCGTTTTGAGGTAGTAAATTCTGATGACATAGAAACTTGCATAGGTGGCAAATATCGGGATGATCATCACGTTATTGACAAAAGCAATCATCATAAGGATCCCCATCATGACAGTCAGCACCTGAAGTGCTTCCAGCATTGCTTTCGGCAGTAGCTCATCCATCGCGCCGACATCCTTCGAGAATCGGTTCAGAATTCGTCCTGCGTGAATATAAAGGGAATAAAACGATTGATAGAACTATAACCAGGATGTGGTAGCAGAAAATTCACAATGCTGATCCAGACGATAATGTCAAACAAACCGGATGGATTAGTGTTGAAGAATCTCATCGTCGCTCTTAGAAGGTTCGCGAACATAGAGTTGTGTATGTTGCGACTGGCGTTCATGGATACCTTCATGAATAGCATGCTCCGCATGGTGACGAGGAAAATACAGCCGACGATACAAAACGTATAAACATAGATTGCTATGTCAGTACGAATCAGCCCGAATTCATCTACCCATTGGAATCCAGCTTTTCGAAAATCGGTCCAATAACTCGTATTGTTACAGACTGTTGTGTTCAACTTTGCTGCCACTCGGATGACTTCTGAATTGGTCCAGAACGTTACCCAGTAGTCAGTTCCACTAACTGCTACTTGCCCCAATATGAACACAATTGTGAGAAGAGTCAACACGCACATGTTACCACCCGCGCGAAAGTAGCCCCAGTACACTTCGTTAGACATTGATCCACTCTCAACTTCCTCTTCACGTTCATCGGTCGATCCCTCGCTATCCACAGCAACTATTGAACGTCGATCAGCATCGTCGCCTGGTCGTATTGAAATCTAGAAACATACATAGTATTCTTATGTATTGCTTTGGTGTTGATTTCTTGAGTTGGAATCTCATTTCTTGAAGACCAGTATCATCAATAAAGTCAAATGTTTTAGACACATAAGTTTTTCCAAAGCTATACCCTGCGTTCCACAGTACTTTGAAGTCTCGCGGCCTCGGGTGAGCCCAAATCAGATTCCTCGTTCTCCTCAGAATCTAAAATGTGGCAATTCGCCCTTGCCAGTTCTTCATATGTTCCCTGACGTTCCACTGTGCCCTGAAATCAAAGAGTGTCCAAAATAGACTCATCATTTCCTCAACAGTCATATTTCATCTTCAGGGTACCTAAAGTACAACCTCATTAGTATCGAATTCAGTATAAGGACGGATAATCGACTGCTAGTAACCCACTGACGTGCATGCGTGCCAGGAGGGATATCGAACACTGTGGATCCTCTGTGGTATCGGAAACACTTTTTACCGTTCGACACTAGGGTCTACTGTATTCTAAATCCACGTAGGTCGTGATCAAAACTCCGTGCAGTTCTTACGCGATTGAGAACGAGGACAGTGTCTGCCTGCCGGAGATACTGTAGCTGGTGTGTGACGAGGATTCGGGTCTTGTCCTTGAGAAAGCCGGTGATGCACTCTTCGAACAAGTGGCGACCCACGCGAGCATCCACCGCGCTCAGAGGATCGTCCAGCAAGTATAGTTCGGCGTCTCTGTAAACGGCCCTCGCCAGATTGACCCGAGCTCTTTGACCCCCAGACAATGATGCTCCTCTCTCGCCGACGAAACTCAAGTCACCCTGGGGGAGCTGTTCGAAGTCTTTCAAAAGGGCGCAAGCTTTAGTCACCTGTGGACAGTGGACATGATTGACCGAAAAGGAAGAGCACTCGGATTCAGGAGTATCCTAGTCTATGCTCGTATGCCACGGTCACCAATTATCAATGACGTATACTAACGAATATACGATGTTGAAGACTGATTCATACCTCTCTGTATCTATCTTCTTCGAAAGGCTGACCGAAGAGAATGTTGTTGCGAATAGAGGCAGAAAAGAGCCAGGGATCTTGGCTGCAGTACGATATGCGAATGTCGCGTTGAGTAATTATTGTCTGATTTTTTTCACCGGTGAGTAAGGACAGTTTTCCGGCTCCTACTGATAACTCGCCCAGCAAAAGGTGAAGCAATGATGATTTCCCCGACGCGATCGGCCCCACAACAGCACATAGTGACCTATTTTTCACTTCCATGGAAACTGCGTAAAGTGTGGGAAGTAGTTGGCCATGGGTCCAGTTTGCTGCTACATTGTCCATCAGGATACTAACACCGTGTTGGAGTTGTTCACGAGATGTCGATTTAACATCACCATTGAATCCGTTATTGGGAATCGGTGGTCTTGAATTAGTGGATTTGACTTCTTCTAGTAACAAGAAATCCTGAAATGAATAAATTTGAGAGGCTTCGCGCAAATCAAATATTTACCATTCTTGAGTATGTGTCACTCACCGTCAATCTGTCCAGGGAAACAGCAGCCTCACCAGCCAATATTATAGCTAGTGGAAAATAAATCGCACATGTCATCTGCAGTATGTTGAATAGACTTGCAAGTACGAAAGTAATTTGTGGATCGAGAGGGCTTCCTAACAAAACATAAGTAATCAAAGTCAAGTAAAGCGTAACTCTTTCCGTATACACCATCATGCTCTGATAAAACGCTCTCAGATATGAAGTGTAACCAATCAGCTTGATCTCTAGAGCTCGAATCTTGGACACTATCATCGCAAACGGTTTTTCCCAGGAGTACATCTTCACAACCTACAATTGAATTGTCCTGGTCAGCTTGTATTGAGATCAATTTGACAGTCCAGGGTCTTTATCTTGTCAAGATAAAGACGGTACCTGTATCCCGGAAATCAGTTCGCTCATCAGCTGGACTCGCTCGTCCGTCTTCACCGCGATTTTGAATCTTAGCTGGGCACTAAGCTTACTCAGGTATCCTTGGACCGGTATGCTTTGCAGCAACATAGTTCCGATTCCAACCAAAGCAGCAGCACCGACGGATTGCCACATTACGTACCCTACCAGTACTACCTGCAACGTATGAACACAAATTTCTTATCTTGACTATATACATTAGGCAGCCACAGAGGTCATCAAGGAGAGAACAATATTAACTAATTATTAGAGTTAAAGTCTCCAAGATCTCCCTGATCATCGTTCATCACCTGTATAGGCATTATCCAAATACGGTGGAGGAACAGGGGAACGAAGTCAAATCCAGCCACATCGTTGCTCATCAAGTTGGTGACATGTCCAGCAACTGTATTGCTCATTGCAGCTTGATCGAGACGTAGAATCTGGAGCAGTTGGCAACGTGTGGCTTAGTAGGTACATTAGATTACAATTTTGAGTCTAAAGCATCATCAATGACTACAATTAGTGTCACCTTGCGGTATATCAACGAGCAGCACGCAACCCTGATACACATCCCGATTTGCTGGGTCCGCATATTGGTGTGATGATTTATCAAGATTACTCCGAGAGTAACGATCACCAGCAGACCAGCGTAGAGAAGTACTTGGTCTCGTGTCGTCAGAGTACCTCCCACGCTGAAGTAGTTGATAATCCAGCCCTGAAGGACTGGCTGCATCATCTGAAACGCCGTTACCTGGACCAGAACAAGCACTCCTTGGACCATGTAAGTGGCCCAAAACATCCGTATTATTGCCCACGTCAGGCTCGGCTTTTGTTTCGATGTTTTTTCGCCGTTTTTCTTCAGCTTCAATTCCTTGTTCAATTTCATCAACTCCTTGTTCCATTCTCTAAATATGTGTAATTGGAAAATTTGAAAATTAACCTTGTCTACTTTCAATTATATTTTACATAGGTTTTCTAGATTGTGGAATCACGCAATCTAACGTAATTTCACTGCCTTATCGGCTCGTTATCTGTTCCTTTTAGCTACGATTATTCATCTTGATTGTAGAACTTTCACTTGTTTCACACACACACACAGAAAGAAGTATCCTCCATTAAAGTCCTAATTTCGTGTAATTTAGAGGACCAGTTTATTATCAGAATCTAAGATATAGTGAATCACGTCGAATTACTAAAATTTTGTATCTATTTGAAAGAGTGGAACGATTTTATATCAGTCTAACGTATTCGGAAGCTCCATAGTACTTAAACCGGGACGTAGTTCAAGTTGACCAATGCATCACGAAGAACCCACCACCCGTCCCATGTAATAACGACCGTAACTGTATTCGTGCATTATGATTGATCACATTTCAATCACTTCCGTTCTCAAACTATCGGTCCCTCGTTTTTTTTCCACACAAAAGCGTCGTTAATTTCCGTCATAATGCTGATAACGTCAGGAGATTATCGATATGCGCAGTAGTATTGAAAAATAGTTCCTTCCTAGCTGCTATTTTTATTATAAAATCAGATAGGAAAATGTGATGGGCGATGTCTCACCTCTCCAATTGATCACCGAGGCGCTCGGATTCGTCCGAAACCAAAGGGTCGTATAAGTCCGTGATTACCAAATCACGCCTGGCACCTTTCCAGAAAATGGGCACCGTCCATCTGTCATCATACGTCAATAAGTACTGATCAGAGTGATAATGATCAATTCAGGTGCCGCGCCATATTCCGGCGAATTGATGCGGTCGGTGACACAAGTGGTGAGTTAACAATTCACAGTTACAAATGTACGAGTGAGAAATCTCTAGCATCATCACTACCCGTGCTGGAATGATGGAGTATTAATACTTTACCCGAAAACCAATAAGCTCAGAAAATTGGCCGTTTCCTTTGGATTTTTCACGCTGTGTTTCTTCTTCGTGTCCATATTTCAGTATTTTCCTTGCGGATCAAAGTTCTGATGCACTGGTTCGATCGATATTTTCCAATCACAGTTTATATGCCTTCGACCAAAGAGAACGGAGAAAATGAATGGATCTACATTTCTGTCTTTTACTTATCATTCCAATTGGAATTATGATTCCGAATCAGAATTGATTCTTTGTTGCTCGAATCATAAAGATTCGGACTAGATTTAGTTTGCTTAGCTCCCTGCTCTAGATCCCAGACAAGACTGGTTTGAGTTGATCGTTGTTGTAAATTCCAGACAAAGACTAAATTCTTGCTCTACATTTTGGAATAAAGAAGAGTCAAGAATGCTTTTTGGGAAGATGGGAATATTTCGATATCTTAGCAACGTGTCAGTATCAAATATCATCGTACGACATGGTAAAAAATGGTCGTGTAGTGTGGTGAAAATCTACTGTCCTGATATCTTGTGAAATGCTAGGTAATGGTTAAGAATATCAAATGATTGGCGCCCTAAATTTCGGAGTACCTGATAATTCCAGAATCTCCTCGGAGTTCCCCTCGAAATCTTGAAAAATTCCTTGAAATTATTCTAAAAATTCATTTAAAATTAAATTCCTCGCGACTTACACCTTTTACTGTCTCCGGACACCCTGTACCAAAAGACAAAGTTCCGAAAACGCAAAAAATTATTACCAAATTCTTCCGGCAAAGAATTTATTGTTAAAAATATTATCGTATTAATGACACTCGTATAATGCTCATTGTATACTGCAACAGCATAATTCGAGATACAATATTTCTGCAAGTGGTCAACGGTGAACAAGTATCACACAGTCCATAATTACTATACGTCACCGGTACCCGGTTGTCGCTAGATAATTTTTATCTTTGTGTATTATTCACGTAGAAATTCAGCAAGGCCAAAGACGTCGTTATGGTTACAAGACTTTTTGGACTTCGATAGAATTTTGCCGATTACCGAAGAGTTCCAACACGCCGGACTATTGTTTTTGCACGGTTATCGAGCAACTAATCATCCGAATGTGCGTCAATTCTCGACATACTTTGTCCGAGTTTCTACACAACCGAATTTCGCAGCCGTTGGTGTTTGCTTCGTCGATCGGTGTCAGTCGATCCACCAGATTTAACATATTCTTAACATGCTTACTGGGAGACGCTACGAATATCTAGTAATTTATCGATCCTAAGGAGATTCATGAAGAGTGGCGGCTTTGACTTGCACTTTCACTGGTCAGAGGAGTGGGATCCACTGCTCAGCCGTTTCCGAAAAACAATAAACTTGTCGTAAACAGTATACATGTTGTTTCAACTACTGTGGAAATTCCGTAGTATTCGCAATAAATAAAGCATTCGGTTGAGACAAAAATCACACCATGTCTCCTCAAATACAGATTTATTAACATTTAACAAATCTTACATCAGGGTTTGAGATTTGATGTAATTCGTGCGTAGTAGTCTGTACGCTTGCCGCTAGAGGTGAGAGCGGCGCTGAATACTCCAGCTACACTCTCGCGAGGCCCATGGTATGAAAAACCAACGCTCATTTACTGCACCTGAATTGGAACTATCCAAATATAATTCAAGTACACAGCAACAATGTCGAAGCGAGCCACCACGGAGTAGTAATAAGGAGATACCACTTTGCGGTAAAACACGTCCCCAATTTCGAGGTAAAGTAGAAGGATTGTCAAAATGCGATTTAAGCGCCTTTTACGAGAAAAAAGGGAAATTTCCTACGTGGGCGAATCAGATCACGCGTATTTTCTAGGTTGGCGAATCAGATCACGCGTAAGATCATTATACGGGCTTACACCGCAAGAGGCGCTTGAATCGCATCTTGAAAAAGCCTCTACCAGGCCTCTACTCTGCCCCAAAAACTGGGCCGACTTTTTGGCCGAGCGCTGCTTGAGTGGTATCTCCTTATTACTACTCCGTGCGAGCCACGTCGTTGCTGATCAGATTGGCCACTAGACCAGCAGCTCGGTTGTTCATCTGACCCTGACCTATTCGTAGAACCTGATAAAACCAAGTATCATAAAACTGAGTGTTTTTTATTGATACTATGAAATTTAAGCCGACACTCAAAAACTCTAGAACTGGCCCGCAGATTTGGAACGGTGTTGCTAATTTACTTTGAGTTGGATATGTGTTGCCAAAAAGAACCACCGTCCAGGACCATTACCTTCCGGTATATCAGTGAGCAATATACCGCGACCCTGACGCACATGCCAATTCTCCTACAGCGTAGTTGTGTGTGATGGGTTAAAATACTAAACTAAAGTTAATAATGAGCAGGAAACCAGCATCGAGAAGGACTTGGTTCCTTGTCATTTCCTCTTGGCCAGGATGAAAGTAGCCGATTATCCAATTCAGAAGTACAATCGTTTGCCTGACACGCAAAATCGCTAATTGAACCAACAAGAGGAGTCCCTGCAGCATGTAAGGAATCCCGAATATTCGGGTCAAAGCCCATATCAGACTTGGCCGCCTGGCTTTAGCCTTTTTTCCACACTTTAATAGGACCAGTTCTACGTCCGCTCTCCTCAACTCCTCATTTCACTCTCTGTAATTATTAGATTTTTGCGAATTAGTGAGGGACGGAGAGAATTGTGATGCGTGCCAAGTATCAGTTATCTCGGATCTTCTGTAATCGATAAGATATATGTCAAGACTGTTATATGATCGTACCGTACTGTTTCCTAACAGTGAACCAGCCCATTTACAAGCAAGTGTCAAGCCACTCCAACGCCAAAGGTTGTTTATCAAAATTATCCCGATTATTGTAAACACGAATACGGAAAAGGTACGGTTTGATACGATCTAACTTGATATGAATTTGTATTCCATGTCAGATCGTATACGATTATATTGATTCCCTTTGTGAATGATCACATCACAGTTGAAACTAAAGACAACTGTTACCATCGGTAATTCTTACTTTTCCAGACGATCGCCAAGTCGTTCCGATTCATCCGATTTCAAGGGGCTGTATAAGTCAGTGACGTTCAAATCACGCCTCGCACCTTTCCAAAGAATCGGTACCGTTCAACTGTTCCGGATACGTTCATATAACGGCAGAATAATGATTATTTAAAATCGCATCGATGATCATCATCCGCAACAAATGACAGTACATGAATAATTGACATAGAATTTCAGATTGATGACAATTATTGTCAAAAATGAATCATTGTTACAAGAAATTGATCTGAAAGCCGATCTTGCAGAACGAGTTGCGATTCAAGGGCGCCGAAGCCGTGTGACAGTGAAGACGAATCCTGCAAAATGCGCGAGACAAACGCCTGTTTCCTGCCCACGGCACATACCGCGAGTAATCGTGGATGCGGGCCACTAGGTGCGCCTAAGGCGGGCAACCGTACGTACGGCACGTGCTATTTCTTATGGTACGGTTGCCTGCTTCCGGCGCACCTAGTGGCCCGCATCCACGATTACTCGCGGGTGCTATTTTCTACCACGCATTAAAAACGAGTGAAAGTAAAGTTAGAACCATGAGAACGAAAACTCCGCTAGGGGCAGCACTTTCTTGGTTTATTTCACCGTTACTATGGTTACGAGAGTTTTTTTCCCTGCTTCCACAGTTTTTTTCACTCCTGCCAGTTTTTTTTCCCGCTGGCAAGTTTATTTCCCCGGTAAAAAAACTTTTAGTTCCAACCCGTTAAGGAGGGCAAAAAACACAAGTTTTTCACGCATATATTCGGCCTGCTGCACGCACCGTGGTGTCCATGATATTCGTCGAATATTCTTCACGCGTTTTATTCAGTCGAATCAGAGGTCGAAAAATTGTTATTCCAATTGCCTAAAGAAGACCTCAATAGTAGACTCGCAGTAAAAAATAAGCTTATTCGTAAAATGATATAGCAGGTACTCTTAACAGAGAACACGCTTGTAACCAATCGTTTCCTTATCAGATTCTTTGCAGCGAAGGAAATATATATGATTATCACGATTCGGGAGTGCAGAAAACTGCAAGTTACTATTGTTATATCAAAACTTCGATAAGGAGCCTCAGAATGATAACGCAGTACGAAGAGATCCGGTCAATATGACCTTTTATAAAAAACTGGCGTCGTCCATGATATGCATTTTTTTTGCAAATCTTTGTTTTGTTTTGCTGTTATCATAAACGACGACACAAAAAGCGACGGTAACTCGGCGAAACCGATGTTATTTCTATAATATCGCAACTCGACTTGATTAAACAACTGAGTTGTGTCGATGTTTTTGTGTTCTTTTTTATAACGTGTCGAGCTATAACATACGAAGATGTGACTTTCGGATTGTTGTTAATTAAAATAAAAGTGAGCAAACTTTGCTGAACTTATGCTTAAATAATTTTATATTTATACCCAATTACACGAAAAACAAACTTAAACGAGAAAACAAGTAGAAAAATATCGGTAAATATACTAAGGGCTACATGAGACACTAAACTACTACTTACTACTAATAGAAATAGCACAGTTGTAACGATTAACGATGTTATTCTTACAAAGCTGTGTGATGAGGATGTGATCATGTACGGCACGCGTAAAAAAGGCGCCTTACACCACACGCCGAATATCACGCTATAGGTCATTAGACTTGGTGGTGATGGTGGTGGAAGGTATACTTTTTTGGCATCTGTGTCATCTGAACCTAATTAAAAGACGGTGGAAACGTATGTTTGTACGTGAAAGGAGTTCAGGAGAATTAGTGAGAATTACCAGTGAGCAAAATTATTTAAGAAAAGCCGGACCTGTCACCCACCCCCTTCGATTTGGCTGATTTTTTGTGAGCATGTTACCTACCTGGAGAGTAGTCAAAAGCCAAAATATTATGTCCCGAAAAAATTTATTGGCCGAGTTACAATTTTTTATCACATTTTTGATTCGAAATTGGGTATTTTCGATTATGCAAAGGTTTTTTGTACTACGTGGCTGAAAATCGGTTTCTTTATGTAAAATTGACCCAGGAACACGAATCTGGCCACAGATTTGACCTACGAGAAAAACCTACAATAATATTAGCCAAAAACACCCGAAATTGACCAAAAAAGTCCCAAATCTTGGGGAAATGGTCAAAAAAAAATGTTTTCGACTTTCTGAGGCAGCAATCTTGTAGGAAAAGAGCCAACGAATCCAATGATCACACCCCAGATTTCTAGGACGAACCGTTCAAGAGATACGCGTTGTCAAAGTTGGAGAATCTTGTTTTTCTGGCAATAATGGACTTTTTTTGACCTCTTTGGACAAATGTCCGACCTAAAGGCCTATTTTGCGGCATCCACCACGACTATCTAAATCGAGTATCAATAGGTTATTTTCATCAAATGAGATTCGTCAGATTCTGGTCAAAATAATTAAATGTACTTTTCCATGAAATAAAATAATAAGAACCCTTAAAAAGGTCCATTATTTGCAGAAAAATCAAGATTTTCCAACTTTGACAACGCGTATCTCTTGAACGGTTCGTCCTAAAAATCTGGGGGTGTGGTCATTGGATTCTTTGGCTCTTTTCCTATAAGATTGCTGCCTCAGAAAGACGAAAACATTTTTTTTGGACCATTTCCCCAAGATTTGGGACTTTTTTGGTCAATTTCAGGTGTTTTTGGCTAATATTATTGTAGGTTTTTCTCGTAGGTCAAATCTGTGGCCAGATTCGTGTTCCTGGGTCAATTTTACATAAAGAAACCGATTTTCAGCCACGTAGTCCAAAAAACCTTTGCATAATCGAAAATACCCAAATTCGAGTCAAAAATGTGAAAAAAAACTGTAACTCGGCCAATAAATTTTTTCGGGACATAATATTTTGGCTTTTGACTACTCTCCAGGTAGGTAACATGCTCACAAAAAATCAGCCAAATCCAAGGGGGTGGGTGACAGGCCCGGCTTTTCTTAAATAATTTTGCTC
>JAEUYN010001894.1:0-15282 GCA_018257835.1 Euura lappo
CAGAGGAGGGGGAGGAGGAGGAAGAGGCAAGACAACCAGCGAAAAAGAAAACGCGCGTGGGGCAGACCGGGGGTGGTCATTGGTGGTGGACACTCAGATTGAGATGAAGACTCTGATCGATACATATTACGATCCCTCTCACCCCGCCGGATATACCGGTAGCCAGAGAGTACGAGGCGCCGTTCGCGGGAAAATTTCGCGCGAGGAAGTGAACGACTGGCTGGCCGCTCAGGACGCCTATACCCTGCACAAGGCGATACGACGAAGATTCCCCCGAGCAAGATACAACGTGGGAAACATTGACGACGTGTGGGAAGCTGATCTGGTGGATCTGAGATCGATCAAGGGTTACAACGGAGGGTATGCGTATCTACTCGTCATTATAGATGTTCTGAGCAAATTCGCGTGGGTGGAGCCGATCAGGGATAAGACAGGAGCCGCGGTTGCGGAAGCGTTCGATCGAGTCCTGACGTCGAGCGGGCGGTGTCTTGTTTATCTCCAGACCGACAAGGGAAAGGAATTTGTGGGTGCACCGCTGCAGAAACTACTCTCGACCAGGAAGGTGCGCTATCGCGTAACCCGAAACCCCGACATCAAAGCGGCTGTGGTAGAGCGTTTCAATCGGACACTCAAGGAGAAGATGTGGCGGTACTTCACCCACACGGGGACACACCGTTACATCGATGTCCTACCACAACTCGTACACGGCTACAATCACGCTATACACTCCACGATTAGAATGGCTCCGTCTACGGTGACGCTTGAAAATGCACATGTGGCTCGTTCGCACATGGAAAAATCTCGCGGTGGACCACCCCGCGCTAAGAAACCTTCGTTTCGGGTCAACGATCGTGTCCGCATCAGCAAGGCTAAGGGTGTCTTCGCGAAGGGGTACGAGGCCAGCTGGACCACCGAGATTTTCAAAATATCCCGCGTTCTGAACCGGACACCTGTCGTTTACGCGCTTGTGGATTTAGCTGGAGAGGAAATCGATGGTCTTTTTTACGAGGCCGAATTGCAACGGGTGATCATGGACGATGTTTTCAGAGTCAATAAAATCATCAGGAGTCGAGGGCGAGGGGTCAGTAAGAAACTGTTCGTCAGCTGGCTCGGGTATCCCGAAAAATTCAACTCGTGGATAGACGCCGATAAATTGGTGTAGTCGAAATGAAAGATCAGTTTTACATCACCCTCCCGAGCAACAGCTCGATGAGATATTTCACGGAGAACACCACCACCCGCTTCACCACCAGACTACCCCGACACATAAACCTGCTCGGGGAATGGGAGGTTGCTCTAGCCGAGATCCAGTACCCACTGTCCTTCCAAACGATCGTCGAGGGATACAATCACGTGCGGCTTCACATTCATAACTCGGAAAACCCGGAAAACGTCTTCAACGATATCGCCGAGAAACCCAAGGAGCGTGTCAGCGCCACGGTCTACATCGTCGAGCCGGGTGGGTACACCGGTACCCGAGAGATCGCTTTGGCTCTCAACGCCATCAAGGGACTTAATAATCATATCGTGTTCGGGGTGAAAGGGGATCAGCTGGTCGCCAGCAGAATCTGTCCGTGCAAGACCGGCCACTACCTCTCCTTCTCCTCCCGATTGAACAAGTGTCTGGGGTTCGACAAAATCACCACCAATATACAACGTAGTCAGGAAGCGAGTCGACCGGTTAACATTTTGGCCGAAATACCCGAGCAGATGTTCGTCTACTGCGACATCGTGGAGCCGCGAATCGTGGGTGATGTCAGCGCACCCCTGCTACGGATAATACCGACGATCGGGACGAGTTTTCGTATGGATGGATCGGAGCTCAGGACTCTGTCGCCCCCGCATTATCTCCCTGTGATGCTCACAAGCTTCCGCACGATCGAAATCGATATAAGGAGTCCCCAGGGGAAACCGATGCCATTCGTGGATGGGACATTGACCGCCACCCTCCACTTTAAACGTGTCAACTGATAATCGCGAGGACAGTCGATAAACCATCTTGAGATCCCTCATTACGAGAAATATTACGACAATCAAGTGACGGGTAGTGGGGTGGATCACGTGTACGTCGGTAGCGAGCATCAACGCGGACACGGTATCGGGAGTTTCCTGGGTGGTTTGTTTCGTCGCGCGCTACCTATCATCAAATCTGGGGCACGCGTCGTCGGGAAGGAGGCCCTCCGCACCGGTATGAACATCGTGAACGATATGCAGGATGACGTCGCCTTCAAACAGGCTCTTCGGAACCGTGCTATGGAGGCCGGTCTCAATTTGAAGAGAAAAGCTACCGATAGACTGCAGTCTATGATGTCGGGGTCGGGATATAAAACACTCGGGACCCCGACGGGTCTTCAGTCGTTGGTCGTGCGGGGTGCGGAAACGATCAAAAAGAAGCGTCTGACCGGTAATAAAAAAAAATCTGTCAAGAAGCGCAACACTAAAAAACGGGGCGGTGTCAAAGCTAGTGGTAATAAAAAGAAGAAGAATACGAAAAATACCGTGAAAAGGAAACCGGTGAAAAATAGTAAAAAAGCGAAGAAAAAGTGTTGTAAGAAGCGAACGCTCGCTGATATATTCGGTTCGGTGTAAACAACGATGGCGTACCTCCACAACCACTCGTGCGAGTGTGTGAAATCCGAGCTGGATCTCTTTACACTTCCACCGACGCAGACCACGATCGAGAGTGGTCAGTGGGTCCACTATAAACCCCTGTCATCGCTTACGGATGACTCACCTATCGAATTCATGGTACCGGGACTCAGCGACGAGTATCTGGATCTCTCCCACACTATGCTCAGTCTACGCGTGGGGATGGTGTCGGATGTCACTCGCGACCCGAAAGAACCGAAAGCCGTCGTTGCCCCTGTGAACAATCTTATGCACTCGTTATTCAGCCAGGCGGACGTGTTCTTCAATCAGAAGCTTGTCTCCCCAGCCAATAACGCGTACCCCTACAGGGCATACATCGAGACGTTGCTCAATTACGGCGAGGATGCGAAAAAATCTCATCTCACTAGTACGCTCTGGTACGAGGATACACCCGGAAAAATGGATGACTTTACCGTCGGCAACAGGGGATTCGCCACCAGGCAGGCGTTTCTAAAACCGGGCGGTACCGTGGATATGATCGGACACCTTCACTGCGACGTCTTCAATCAGGAAAAATTTCTTCTCAACGGTGTCGAGTTGCGGCTGCGCCTCGTAAGATCGCGGGATGCTTTCTGTCTCATGGAGAGTACAACGAACACCCACAGATTACACATACAGGAGGCCTCGCTACTGATACGGCGGGTGACGATAAACCCGGGCATATTACTGGCCCATGCCAGAGCTCTCGGTAAGGGGACCGCGAAGTATCCTCTGACGAGGGTCGAGGTGAAAACAATGACGATCCACAGCGGGGTACAGGGTGAAACTCTGGACAACGTCTTCCTCGGCCAGCTACCGAAGCGTATGATCGTCGGATTCGTGGATAACAAGGCCTTCAACGGTGACAAAAACTATAATCCCTTCAACTTTCAACATTTCAATATGAATTTCCTCTCGCTATACGTGGATGGCACGCAGACCCCGTCCAAACCGTTGCAGCCGTCTTTTAATAAGACCTCCCTCTTCGTCGACGCTTATCAAACGCTCTTTACTGGCACCGGGATTCATTTCAAGAACGAGGGAAACTGTATCGGTCGCCACGGATACGCGAACGGTTATTTCCTGACAGCTTTCGATTTGACCCCCGATCTATCAGCCGGTAGTAACACCCACTGGAATCTGATCAGACACGGCAGTGTGAGAATCGAGGTGCGGTTCGAAAAGCTCTCGCTAAAACAATAAACTGCATCGTATACGCTGAGTTTGACAACGTGCTGGAGATTGATTCGTCTCGACAGGTTATCGTGGATTTCGGTGGTTAAAGAATATAACCAGCTTCTCGCCACGGTGTACCGCAGTCGCGGCATTACCTCATCCTCATTGTGATTAGTACAATAGCCGGTATCTCTATTGTGATTAGTACAATAGCCGGTATCTCTACGTGCTACCACCTCGGTACAAACCTTCCCTCCCCCGCCCGGCGGTCAAGCCAGGTGCGCTGGGACGAGCAGTGTGCAGCATCAGCACATTGTTGCACGTACCCCGAGGATGAGTGGGTGGGGATCACACCTTGCTGCCTCGCAAGACGAATCTCCATCTCCTCAGTTCTCGATCAATCGCCGCACTTTGCCCGCTTCACTACTCGCTAACACGATCATGGATTACGTTATCGACATTCAAGGATTTTACGGAGCCTCTGACCGATTCATCATGAAAGAGGTCAGCGTCGTTGCGGTCGATATGGATCACATCGGGCACTGGGTCGTTACTCCACCGTGCGCGTTTGGGGATCTTCCAGCGTCGGCTCGGGATAAAAATAATTATCTCTCGAGGATGCATCACGGGTTCGAGTGGTTCGACGGCGATATCGAGTGCAGCGAGATCAACGCTAAGTTACGCGGTGTCGCGCGTAGAGCGCGGAATATCTACACCCGGGGGCACGAAAAGGCGCAGCTGCTTCAGACCATAACCTCCAGGGTTATAACAAACCTCGAGGGTGGCCCGTGTCCGTCATTCAGGGATCTACCGCGTTCGGGTACACGTTGTCTTCACCACGGGCTCCCGACTCGTCACGCCTACACATGCTCGCTTAATCGGGCGAGCCAGCTGAAAACCTGGCTGAAAAATCATTCTTCGGAGATCACGAGTATCGACACCGTCGAGGGCAGCGCATCGTGAGGCGATGAACAGTCTGGAGATTCAGGGGGTCCTAAATCTACTTTCTGCGGAAACTTGTGGTGTCTACCCGGCCGATAGGATACCTTGGCGGTGGTCCCACCCCGTCGCTCTGGTTGCCAATACCGATGACCACAGAAAATCCGGAAGCCACTGGGTGGCCTTCTACACAGACGTCTCGGGGAACGGAGTCTACTTCGACAGCTACGGATTACCGCCTCTTGTCCCACACCATCTACGTCGCCTCCAGAGAAACTGCCCACGCTACAGGTGTAACACGCGCCAGCTTCAGAGTGCCTTTTCGGACGTGTGTGGCCAGTTTTGTGTTATGTTTCTGCATTATATGCACAGTGGTTACACTCTCGAGGAGTTTACGGACATTTTTACGGACGATTATATAAGAAACGATTTCATAGCTGCTAAGTTTTACAAGTGCCTAGTCGATAAGGTAAAAAACTATGATAAAAACAGTTGCGCACGGTTAGTCTGCATTCAGAAATGCTTCAAAAAGTGTGCGAAATAAATTGGCAAATCTGTCACGTTTTTGTTCTCAATCAACCAGTAGCCCAGCTACAATCTCCACCCCACTACGTCACACACACATAGCGTAAGAATAGGATAAGAATAAAAAAACATCACAAAAAACCACTACGTCACACACAAGTTAAAAATACCACTACGTCACAATAGCATAAGAATAGGTTAAGAAATAGGTTAAGAAATAACTGTATATATTAGATTTAAGAGCTTGAAAAATACCACTACGTCACAGTAGCATAAGAATAGGCTAAGAAATAGGTTAAGAAATAACTGTATATATTAGATTTAAGAGCTTGAAAAATACCACTACGTCACAGTAGCATAAGAATAGGCTAAGAAATCACTGTATATTAGATTTAAGAATAAAAAAGAATATTGAAAAAATACCTGGTGATTATTCCGACAACCTATTTTCCCCGTATTTCAGGTATCTAAATTTAAGTAGTAATAGCCGAGATTTTCAGGGTTTTTAAATTTAAGTAGTAATAGTTGAGATTTCCAGGATTTAAAGAATAAGCAGCGGGAGATCGGGAGACGGGTCGCCATCTTGGATTTTTAAGATAAATAATTTTCAGCCGAGTCAGCAGGTCACTGATCCGAGTCACAGCCGGCCGCAGCATCGCAGCGCGGGGGACGGGGGAGGGGGGGGCAAGGACGGCGGCGAGGTGTAACCTGACACCCGTTTGTTATGACTCTCCATGGCTGTCACAATCTACTTACGTGTAACGCAGTAATTTCTCTCGGGTTTACTAAGAACTTTACTGTAAAATCCGACTGCTCGTTCTAGACCTTCCTGAACTTGAGACAAAACTCCTCCGATGCCACAGAAGGAAGCATCGGTGTCCAAAATAAAAGGAATTCCGGGTAAAGGAAAAGCTAAAATAGGAGGCGTGGTGAGCCTAAACTTAAGCTCCCGGAAAGCTTCCTCACAATCAGGATTCCACTCAAACTTCACTTTTTCCCCGGTCAGATGATGTAAGGGCCTGGCGATGGTCGCAAATCCTTTCACAAACCGTCTGTAGTAAGTACAAAGCCCTACAAAACTTTGTACATCGAGTTTAGATTCCAATTGAGGCCAGTCCCGAATCGTTTTGATTTTATCAGGGTCTGTTTGAATTCCTTCAGACGAGACTACATGCCTTAAGAACTTAACCTCCTTTCGAAAAAGATGACACTTTTCGGACTAATCTTTAGGTCTACCGCCAATAATCTCTCGAATACCTTCTTCAAATTCTGGATTTCTTCCTCGAAGGTTTTCCCAAAAACTATATTGTCATCCAGATATACGAGACAGATTTTTCCTACTAAACCCTGTAGGGTCGTTTCCATAACACGCTCAAACGTAGCCGGAGCGTTACTTAGACCAAAAGGCATGACTTTGAATTGCCAGAGGTCACCTAACCCCGTCACGAAAGCGGTCTTTTCCTTGTCTTCAGGATCCATTTCAACCTGCCAGTAGCCGCTCTGTAAATCTATGGTCGAGAACCAAGAGGCTCCGGCCAAGAGATCCAATGTCTTATCAATCCTGGGTAAAGGGTAGGAATCCTTTTTCGTAATATCATTTAATTGCCTGTAGTCTATGCAAAACCTCTTAGTTCCATCCTTTTTATTGACCAACACAATCGGTGAGGCCCACGGTCCTGAAGACGGTTCAATGACGTCACTACCCCGCATATCCGTGACCATTTTCTCTACTTCTTGTCTACCATTTAGGGGTAACCTTCGAGCACCTTGCTTAATCCGTTGTGAATTCCCTACGTTAATTTTATGTTTTACTAATGTGCAACGCCCAATGTCTTTTGAATCTTTCGCGAAAGCATTGCGAAACTCGTTTAACAAGGAGATCAACCCCTTTTGTTGTTTATGATCTAGTTCTTTTGATGAATCGAGAAGTAAATTTTTCAGATACTCGGGAACCGCCGAGTTCGGAATCTCCACTACCTCTATTATATCAGGATCGTCAATTGAAGAGCTAGGAATTTCCTGTTCAATAGAAACAATTCTTCCATGAGTAACAAGTACGGGAGAAGCAGGCGGAGACTGAGGAGACCCGACGTCTGCTTGAGAATCTCGAACGAGCCCTCTAACGGACAAAGTAGAAGGCCTGCGAGTATACGGATTAGAATAGCGCGTGGTTTGAAGAGGAATCTCTGTTCCGTGAGTACCCAGAGTGTTATTTTCTGTTAAAATAACACATTTATGTTTTGAAAGAAAATCGATTCCTAGAATTTCGTCGTCCTCGATGTTTGCCACAAAAACTTCATGAGAGGACTGAAGACACCCTTCCACATCTATCTCGATCTGTAATTTCCCGAGAATAGGGGTTGTCTCGCCTGTAACTGTGCGCAAAGTTCAAGTACTAGAAGAAGGCTTTGAAACCGAACTCAACAAGCCGGACCGAACCACGGTAACCTCAGCTCCCGTATCTATAACCCAAAGGCAATCAACGCCGTTGACCGATCCTCTCGCGTAAAGACCTGACTGTCTAAGACCACGGATGACAAAACGAGTAAAATCAGGGCGCGCAACAGTCTCCCTCTGTGATAGCTTTTGCCCCACAAAACTATCTGATTCTAGTTTTTTGACTGATTCGACTGCTGCGGATTGGAATAGTTTTGGCTAGATGTTTGAGGAGCTTGCGGCTGTCTGTGCCATTGGTATTGGTTTTGCTGCGGGTGTTGCCGAGAATTCTCGTAGCCAGAACCGTCTCGCTCTCGCCAAGAATTTGCTTGAACGAATTGACCCCTATCTCTGTCATCGATATGTCTCTTCAAAGCATAACAATTTTGGACTTCGTGTCCTCTTTTCTTACAAAACACGCAAGTTTTTACAAACCTCGCGGGTTGTCTCGGCCGCTCAGTCCGCGAGTCAGATTGCTCTGATTGCTGCAGAGGAGTGGTCGCTGATTTTTCTACGGATAATTTAGGAAGAGTCACGTCTTTCTCTTCCGAAATCTGTCGAATCCTTTAAGTGCTCTGACTCTCCCTGTTCAACACTTCAATTTCTAATCCTTTGACAATGGCCTCACGAAGTGTAGGGGGTCCCGCCATCCTTAGGGCATGTTGTGTTTCAGGATCCGCAATCGCGCAAACAAACCGCGCGCAGGCCACTTGATCCCTACTTGCCGTATCGCAGTTGGGTAGAGCACACCGCGCTAATCGCTCTAAATCATGCCCCAAGGTGGCAAGATCCTCCCCCTTCTTCTGACGTCTGTTCTCCAACTGAGCAAAGTACAACTTGGAGAGGTGCTCCTCTCCAAAACGAAGCTTCAATGCTGTGCATATCTTTTGATAATTTCGCGCATCAACGTCGGTAAGTGAGCTCAGAACACTCAAAGCGGCTCCTCTCAAAGACGCGGATGAGGTGACAGCCTTTTCGGTGTCAGACCAGCTGTTCATTTCCGAGACCATCTCAAACTGGTACTCGTACATGGCCCAGGGAGTCGAGCCATCGTAGGAGCTCGGTCGCAAAGCCTGAGAACTTCTAACCCGGGTGTCAGAACCTTGATTCCCCGAATTATTTCCAAGAATGCTCGAGTTCAAATAAGTTTCTGAAGGAAACTTATCTGATCTTGTTTGGACGTTACTGACTCAGTTGTCCGGTGAGTATCTACTGGTAAAGTTTGACGCGGAACCGGTGAGCTAATAGTCTCTTCGTTCAGATTGGCGGTTTCTTTTGTAGTAAGTGCGGACACGACTTGCTTACTCGTCTCAGTAATGAGTTCCCTAAGGCTCGCTCGATCGAGAGTAATGCACTGGTCCGACACTTCACAGGACAATCGACGAGGAGCAGTCGAAAACAAATCTCTTACTCCACAACGGTTAACCAAACCTTCAGCACCACTCCTGGCGCAAGGCGTATTCACAGAAAGATTTATCGCTCCAATACAGGTATCATCTCTAACTACGTTATCATCTGGAGCGTGTGTCGACCCCGGAAACCCAAGTCTCGGTTGATCATCGACACACCTCAGATTTCTAAGCCTCACGCTCGATTCGTTCCGTAGTGTTTTTCCACTACGTATATCACTCTGTCGTGCCGGGGTGAGCGATGCCGTCAGCACCGCTCCACTTGTACCGGGTCCAATTATAATGTGTGGGTCTGACCTTGTTTCTCCCGAGGGTACTTGTCTCTCACGGCAAAGATCTAACAGGGCAGCACAATCCACCTGGCCTGGTTGAGGACGGTACTCCTGTCTCCTCCGGACCAGGTCCAGCGGAGCAGAACTTTCCACTCGAACTGCTCGGGGACGATTCTCCGGAACCGGGATCTGACGACTCTCAATGCGGTCTAGCCGCTGACGGATTTCTTCCTGCTGGAGGCGGAATTCTTCCTGTGTGCGGAGCCGTTCCTCCCTCTCGTCAACCAGACGTTGACGTTGCGACTCAATGTCGCGTTCTATCTCAGCCCGCTGGGCTTCAAGGGCTCGTCTGCGATCTTCGCGCACTCGCACGAGCTCGAGACTAAAATCTCCAGGTCCAGGCGTCGCTCTTCCTCGCTTTGAACCTGTACAATTAACTGTTCCTCTCGGATATTATCAATCTCACCCTGGAGTTGACCACATCTTTGTTGTTGACTCAGAGAGTCCAAGACAGAAACGTCGGGATTTCTCGAAGTAGCCGATCCTTGGACGGCCTGGTCTTCGATCTCCGACTGGAGGGTCCGCAGTCTACGAGTGCTTCTAGTCTCACGCCGTTGCTTCGGTGGAGGCGGTGCAGAACACTCGGAATTGTCACCGTGAATCATTTTATTTGTGTATGTGTATTCTTTTTTTATGCTTATACTTTCTCTGCTCTCACAACTTCACTCTTAGCACTTCGATATTCCAAACTCACAAATCGTCAAAAATCAAATTGAGAAGATCCCACTTCTGACACCAATGAAACTCCGGATGGGACCGTGTTTCAGAATAATAAAGGGGTTCCCTCAAAATGACTAAGGCGACACGTGAGAGTAAATATTTCAAGGGAAAGAGGATTTATTCAATGAGCGAAAATATATGTGTTTTCTCTTTAAAGTCTGAAACAGGACTGATATTCACAATAATGCTGGTCGTCGAAGCGACCAGAAGATTCAGTTATTTCTCTTCAGTTATTTGACATCAGAAGACATATCTTTAAAAGCTACACATCTAGTGTATAAGAAGTGAGGGGCTTCTTCGTTACAATATTCTCCCGAATGAGCACTGTACGTCAACTCTTCATGGAAATTTCGGCTGAAAGGTGTTCCAATGAATCGGCGAATGGTTCATTCAAACGCCCTTTTACAATAACGAAGACCTCCTTCCGGGTGTATAGTAAAATGTCGTCGGTACTAGACCCTGTAAGAAAGCCACAGAAAATTAAAAATTCATTTGCATATGAAAACTTGCAATATTTAACGCAATGCCGTAGCCAGGAATCCACTTCGAGGGGGTCGAGCAATAACTTTATTTTTGAATAAGCATATCAATTGTACAGAAATACAAATTTATTTCAAAAGCAACCGACGTCGATGATCAGAAATAAATCGCGTGACAACGATCTCTGGATTGATCTCGACATCTCGATGAACGCTCATCAAAGCCAATCCAGTCAGGCGGGACTGTCCCATGCTGTTTCTCAAGAATGTTTTTAGCCTCCTCAACCAGGAAAAAGTACGCTCTGGTGTCGCTGTCGATACAGGTAGTGTCACGAGGATCGAGAGTAGCTTGTGAATCATGAGGAATACTACTGCGTTACAGTTGTCCAGCGCTTCTAGAGGTGTAGTAGGCCATTGCGCAGCATCTATTTTTGACCACTTCGCTCGCCACACCGCAAGCTCTCCTTGAAAACTTGTTGCGTCGCAGAGAAGCGGGCTGTGAAATTTGACAGCACCATGCAGGTCGCAGGTGCTGGCAGTAAGCTTCTGAGTCATCAGCA
Organism: Euura lappo; assembly: GCA_018257835.1. Lineage (NCBI taxonomy): Eukaryota > Metazoa > Arthropoda > Insecta > Hymenoptera > Tenthredinidae > Euura > Euura lappo. The sequence continues at coordinate 11,205 of JAEUYN010001894.1, forward strand.
TTGATAGCGACGCCATCACCAACTTGTGATTAACGAAACGTTCTTTCAAATGATTGATAATATGTCAAATAATCGGTATAAATGTAGCACGTCTGTAATATTCCTCGGGACTGTCAGCTACTACATTGCTTCGGTGTTGTTGACGCCCCACTCGTCGTGGCATAGCCATAGTATAGTCTTCGCCATTCAGTTGCTTCGCTTGATCCTCAGTTCGTTTGTAAAGTAATGAAAAATGTGTCTCTGCTTGTTGTCTCATTTCATTGAGAGCGGTAATTACGACGTCAACGTAATCACATGCCGTTGCGAGATCACAGCTGACGCCTTGTAAATATTTACAAAGATTGATGGTTATCGAAAACAGTTTGCTGGCGATGTTCAGATTTATGAGAAATGAACATTTCTACGCCCGCATTTTAAAATTCATTCCAAAATCGATTGGATGCCTCAAATTTTACTAAACCGAATCTACCAATAATTATATTTCTCGCCTCGTTCTCAAGATTCCAATATAGTTATCCTTTTGTCCGGCTAGATGTCACAAGTTTAATATCTCTTCACTCGCTTCAATGCGAAACCATGTAAACAGTTCCCTTCTGACTATCAACAATACAAGACGTGCTCCGTTCTTGCATGGAATCGTTTGTTCAAAATGAGCGATAGTGATTCGGACTCTATTCCCGACAATATTTTGGAAGCAGCTCAAAACGCGGTGAGCGAATCGCTTCCGGAAAAGTCCAAGATTATTTACCGTGCGTACCACAACGAGTTTCAAAGTGGATGAAAGATCAAAAAACAATTTCTTTGAACGAAATAGTATATTGTGTACCTAGGGCGTAAAGTGGGCTTTTTTAGACCGAGTGTGGAATTTGCAGTACAAGTCGAAGGTGAGCTAGCACGAGTCGAAGGTGAGCTCGCACGAGCCGAAGGCGAGTGCAGGAGCGAGCCGAAGACGAGTGCGTCTGCGAGCCGAAGACGAGTACTGCAATCACACGAGGTAAAAAAGCCCACTGAGCCCTTGGTGCACACCATATTTTTTGTAACGCATGTATTGATTTCTGCGTTTTTTGTGTCTATAAGCGGGACGAAGGTGACCTTTTTTGACACGGCAACACATAGTTATGTTACAATTAGATTGCATTTCTAACAGGAAACAGTAAATATCATACGAATAAAGGATTATATGGGGCTGTCCACGTCAATTCACCTAGGCTCGTGACCACAACTTTTTTTATTTGCTCCATAATTTTTTCTATTGTTGTACTTGCTCTGAAACATTTTTCAGAATTTTTCCAGATTTTTAGAAAAATCCCTTTTTGAGTTATGATTTTTTTTCGACCGAAAAAAAGGACCATTTTTTAAAATCTGAAAAAATTCACAAAAATCGTATGATTAACGTAAAACAGTTTCCCGATCGCGAAAATGTGGGCCGAATTTTTCTTATATTTTTTTTACCTGATCCAAACTTTTTTTTTGTTAAGGGGACCAGTACAGCGTGATTCAACAAATTCTCTATACTCCAAAAATCATTTATATCCTATCCAAAATTCTTTGAACATCGAAAAATTGACTTTCTCAAAAATCACTTGTCGTAAGGTTTCAGGCACACGGTTGATCCGATTATGTCTCTCGACATCTCATTTTCTTTGGAGAGCAATGTTTCGTCGTGTGAATGAGGGAAATTGGAGAACAAAATTTTTGGACGAACTTATTTCCAAAAGAGTGACTAGATTGTCGCTAAATTTCGATAACTGACCATAACTCATCACAGGATTTTTTTTCTCAGTTTCCCTCATTCATACGATGAAGAATTTCTCTCCGAAAAAAATGCGACGTCGAGAGATGTAATTCAATTAACCGTGTGTCTAAAACCTCACGAAAAGTGATTTAAAAAAAAAATCCATTTTTCGACGTGTAATGAACTTTGGATAAAATATTAATGATTTTTGGAGTATGCAGAATATGTTCAATCACGCTGTACTGGTCCCTTTGACAGAAAAAAAAGTTTGGATCAGGTGAAAAAAAATAAGAAAAATTCGGCCCACATTTTTGCGATCGGGCAACTGTTTTACGTTAATCATACCATTTTTGTGAATTTTTTCAGATTTTTAAAAATGGTCCTTTTTTTCGGTCGAAAAAAAATCATAACTCAAAAAGGGATTTTTTTAAAAATCTGGAAAAATTCTGAAAAATGTTTCAGAGCAAGTACAACGATAAAAAAAATTATGGAGCAAATCAAAAAAGTTGCGGTCACGAGCCTAGGTGAATTGACGTGGACAGCCCCATATACATGTATATACGTATATGTACATATATGTATATACGTATATACATATGTATATACATATATATATATATATATATAAATGAAACTATCGAGTATATTGATGACGCACCCTATTTGGGCACCTAGGCACGATATTTTTTTTGCAAATTGAAAATTTTTTCCTGTTGTGCGCGGCCTCGTGCGCTTCGCGCACTCCCCGGGGTTACTAAAAACTCTCCACCTAGCCAAAACTATGCAGCTACAAGTCTGCAACTGTACACTTGGCTGCCACAAAATTTGACATTTCGTAAATTTCAGGTTCGGGTCAATGAACCCGAGTCACCAAAATGACCGATTAATTCAATTTCACATTGATGACAGTCATCGTAATGACCAGGTGTCATCAAAGTGTGCGATTCATACTCTAATAACATGGCGGTCCGTCATCAAAATAACCGATTTATATATTTATATATATATACCTATGTACATAAATGTATATACATATATACATATTGTAACGAAGGATGGGACCTTGTCACTAATAAATAAAGGGTTCTCCCGAAATGATAAAGGCGACACGTGAGACCAAGTTTAAGGTGCAAGAAATTATATGTTTATTCAGCAAGTGAATATACGTGTTCAGAGTTTAAAGTCTGGGACAAGACTGTTTTTACAATAATACTGGTCGTCGAAGCGACCAGAAGATTCAGATATTTCATATCAGTTATTTCTATCAACTATTTCCTCAGAATACTAAGTTCAGGGGCGTCTCATTATGACTACCCCTGCATATAACGGGTACCTTTATAACATTACCCCCCCCTCTGAAGAAGAGTCGTCCCGACTCTTGGAAGAACGGTCGAGAACGATTGACAAATCGACACAAAAATAATAGAGCTGAGGCTCTCTCAAACTGGAGTTCTCCCAAGGACTATCCGGCATTAGCCCATTGACTACTTTCTGGGAAACCTCAGAAAACCAGAAAGTGGATAGCAAGCACCACAATCCCAAAAATTATCCATTAATCCGTCGTCGCCACGTGGGTATCCATGCTGAAGATCCTGAGAAGATCCTGTAGGTTCCGTCCGGGGCGAAGTCATAGGCCAACCGATGGGAGAAAGTTCCAACCGGTGGAAGAATAGTCCATCCGTTGAAAGATCGGTTGACGAACTTCCTCAGGAATGGTGAAGGGACACAGGAACCGAAAATCGCTCCTAGAAGGGCCATCAGGACCGGAAAAATCAGCACACCCTGGAGTTGGAGGACAGGGATGAGTCACGGGAATAGGATAAGAGGGATTGTGAAGTCAATCTCAATTTCCGAGAACATTGTTTCTCATCGAAACGAGATTTCGTTCCTTGAAAATCGTACTCATTGAGTATTTAATAAAAGAAGGAGAAGAAAACGAAGAAATTGGAACGATCGTATCTCATCCTTAGTGTGAGGGGGTCCAATCCGCCGAAAATCCGCGTAAATATCCATATAGAAATTCTTGTAGAAGCGTAGGAGTCCAAGCCTCTCCGTAGATCGAAAGAGATCCAAAGACTGAAGCCGCTGTAAGAAACACATCTTCGACCAAGACAAGGGATTTTTCAATCATCCCATCGAGGTAAAGAAGAAATCTGTAAATGACTCAATAAAAGCGTGGTTAAAAATTAGCTCGCCGACGTTGTTAATCACGCAATCGAGCAAACCCAACCCACTCCGATCGTTCGTTTTATTTTTATCATGTGTGAGTCAACTGAAAACAAAGGCATGATCCTAGCAACCTGGGGGACTTCGTAATTCACCGATTGGTCCTAAAGAAAATCG
>JAEUYN010001895.1:0-170606 GCA_018257835.1 Euura lappo
ACACAATCGAATTTCCTAAGAGACATCAAACTCAGATCAAAATAATTTGGACTTTTTTTGTGACTGTAGAAGATAAGCACAGAGGATTCACATTGTCACTCAAGGATGTAGAATCCTAACGAATCTTTGTGATGCAGTATATCGCCACTTTATGCTACAATTCATGCACAATTGAATTGCCCAAAAGACTTCAAACTCAGATCAAAATAATTTGGATTTTTCTGTGACTGTAGAATGTTAGTGTGATTCTTTGTGAGACATCAGTTACTGTTTCAGAATCGAACCGATCGATCGATGACCATGAATGCAATCATACGATACGATGTGATGCACGGCATGAGCTTTTTCGCAGAAAAATTGCATAGGATTCACACTGTAATTTGGAGACGTAGAAGCTTCCAAGCTCAGTCTCTTTGACAGTGTGCGGTATAATTTTCTGCACTCAATAGTAAATCGTACACGGATCTAGTACTGGATTTAGCAAACGAACGAACGAACGCGAACCTCACGACTAGAGTTTCGAAGGGAGTGTTTCCTAGTAACCAAAGCTCTAGGTAGATTGCAAACGGCAATTACCGACCCAGTCGGTAATCCCCGACGGAGGGTGCCAGTCAGACCGGTTCGTGTACCGCTTAGCGGGTCTCCCCCACGTATGTCACGTACACGCGCCGTAGCACGCGACACGCGTGTCGAAGCGTGCGGATTTTCCTCCGCTAAAAGGACCTGGCAAAGCGGCAAAGGGAGGCTCGTATCTTTCCTTTGTCCCGGAAGCCGGTGGCTCTGTGAAATTTCAACGATACAAATCCAAAAAAAGAGAGAGACAAAAAAACATAAAAGAAACTTCCTCCATCTCACTTCGTAATAACGTAATGAAAATTTATCAGTATCTTGATATCGGAGTGATATTAACGTCGGTAATCCTCAAAGATTAGGGCTGCCGATTTCGATCCTCTCCCTCCACATACGAGTTTACGTACCTTGGGAAATGTTTCGAAGATTGCGGATCCAATTCCAATAAAGTTTTGCACGTGGGTTGAATACCGGAATTCCGGAATTATGACAGGGTTCGTTCTTCCAGTGGGAAGAGAACCGATTTTTGTTGCTAAATTTTCTCCTACACGTTAGCTTATTAATTAGCAAATTAGTTGACTAGGTTTAAAGAAAATTTGTAATTAACTTTCGCGGTTGAAAACTTTGAACTGCGAGACACAAAGGGCGATAGAAACTCGGTTGTTGAACGATCAGCGGCGTCTGATGTCTGGAGCATGATGAAGTTGTCCGTGTTATGAGTAAGGGGCGCCCGACCATCTAGCCTGTGAAGTAAAGCGAATACCGAGGTAATTATCGGTGGGATTTATTCCCCGAACCCCCTTTGCACAAAGTGCAGGGAGTACCTTAGTCCACAACAAAGACTTCCTAGGCCCTGCGATATCCGGGTGTTATACTCTCGCTTACCAGAAACCCAAACAATGTTGAGTATTCATGGAGCCCATGCCAGATACGGGATAGACCAGGGACTCCATCCCTTCTTTGGGCTCGGTCACAATCACGGGCTGGGTTACAACCCGGTCTCATTATTTAACCCCTCATGTTCAGGCTGGAATTTATGATTTATTCAGTACCAGTAAACGGATGTAGGACCGATAACGGACTCGGGGAAGTTACCGATGAAGATTCGGAAGCTGAAGAATTTAGGGCGTGACTTGAAGTACTTTTGGGTCTTCCTAATCTGAAAGTGGATCAAATATCACAATAATCGATCACAGGATTCAATTACCCACCTAACATTGTCATATGTCACAATATTTGTTCTTTCACGATGACGAATCACAAGATTTGATCACATTCGGATATCACAATATTTGATCAAAGAATGTAATCACAAGATTTGTTCACGATGTTTCATCGCAGTTTTAATGGTAAAACTTTATCGATCGAGTCGAGGCACAAGAATCATCAAACTACAAACATGTCGAGGGATAACGACTGTATTAATCAATTAAATCACAATAATTGATAGACAATATGTGATCACAATATATATTTAGACCATATTTAATCATAGGATTGAATGACAATGTTTCATTACAATATTTGATCACAACATTCAATCACAATATTCAATTACATGATTTACTTACAAGATTCAATCACATCGTCTGATCACAAGATTTTTTTCACAAGATTTGATCACAAAATTAAATCACGATATTTGATCACAAGAATCAATCACAAGATTTGATCACAATAGTAGGTCCCCAAATTCAATCACAATGTCTGATCAGAAGATTTATTCACAAAATTGAATTATGATATTTGATCACAAGAATCGATCAAAAAATCTGATCACAAGATTAGGTCTCCAAATTCGATCTTAATATCTGATCACAAGATTCATTCACAATATCTGTTCATAAGATTCAATCACGAGATTCAATCTGAATACTTGGTCACGCGATTCAATCACAAGACTTAATAACGATATTTCATCACAATATTTGATCAAAATATTTCTATGAAGATGTCGAAACCCATATTATCGGTCATATATCACAAGATTTTAGGATCACAGGATTCAATAAAATACTATAAGCGTGTATCACAAAATGTGACCTTATTGTGACTATGTATCACTGAATTTGATTGCGTGTAACCACACATCACAATATTTGGTCACATATTTCAATCACATATCACAAGACTGGATTAAATATGATCACAATGATCAATTTCTTGATTTCTAAGAACACTAACGTACTCTTAGTTAGTTTCTGATTAGTTTCTCAGTTTCTCTTCGGCAACTTGCTACCGATTACAACTTTTGTCTCACAATGCTAGGCTAGATTGTATCTTTGTGACAAAAAATATATTCCCAAATTCGGGTGTAATTTTGAGACCTTGAAGAGGTTGACGACCGTAGGTATAGCCCGGTTCTTCTTTAATTTCCTGTCGTTACTATATTTCGATAACGTCGTTGAAAATAACAGTAATTTAACTTCAATACTGATGCTGTAATTCTGACTCATAGCTTAAACAAAGTAATTATAGTATACGTTATCGTCCATTATTATTTCTTATACTGCGATAGCGTGACACGATCGTATAAATATAAATATAAAACATAACAATAGTGATCTAGTGGTTAGGATAGGAAGCTACTCCCAAAACTCACCCTAAGGGATATATTTCCAAGGTTATAGCCAAGCCAGCCTTTGAAATTCTCGTTACTTATTTTGTTGCCTCAGAATCTTGACCAAAGGTTCAAAAAACCTTCAAATATAACTAATTCCGCAAATCTGACATCAGATTCGTTATCAGTGACCCAAAAAACGACATGGTACCAGATTTCACTCAAATTCGTTGATTAGTTCTCAAGATTTTGTTATTCGAATAATTCAGAAGTTACTGAACGAATCAAATCCAAAATCTACTAAGTTTCGAGTTTGGCTTGAATCCGGATCGATTGAGTCCAATTTAGTCAAAATCACAAATCAATTTCATCACAATGACCTGTTTCTTCGTGAAAACAGTGAAACAGGAGGTACTTTCTCAGTTCTACGAAGAAAAAAAAGGAATCGTTACAGAAAACAACGACACGCGACACACAGACGTATATCGATTGCACCTTTCTTTGCTCACCTACCAAATGACGGCACATTATCCCCCACTTAGTCCTCGTCCCCCCCCCCCCACCACTTTCTCCCATTGCAAACCATTCCTTGCCGTAAGGAATATGTTAGTGATTGGTATCCTACCTAGTAGCCGAAGAGGGCGGAATCGGTCGCGTGTTGCATGAATCATCATTCATTTCGTATTATTAGCAGCAACTGTTGGAGCAGCTTCTAGTTTCTCCCTTGTATGGAGGAAAAAGTTATCGGTTGGATCGTGGTTTACATTACTGAAATCTGATACCGCCGTTGGCCGATTGACACAGACACCGGTCATTTCGGACTGTTTCTTTTGTTTCTCAACCACTATCGATACCATCTGGGTATTCGATACGTTTATGTTGAAACGATTGCTTTACACATGTCGACGGCCGCTATTAATATTGTCTCATGTTTTCGTTTCCATTTGGAAAAGACCTATCTGAAAATGGCTCGGGGTAAAAGACTTATCTCCTATGCTTATACACAGGACTTAAGTCTTTTACCCCGAGCCATTTTCAGATAGGTCTTTTCCAAATGGAAACGAAAACATAAGACAATATTAATAGCGGCCGTCGATGTGAATGTGGTCATATTTGAAAAATTGTGGATTGGTACGAAAAATCAAGTTTTTTGCGGGTGAATTTACACAAAAACTATCAGAGATGTGAAAAAAATGTATGAAATCTTTTTTGTAGAGAATCTGACAAACTTCATTTTTGATAATTACCTTTGTGACGATAGGGTCAATAGTTGTCGAGATATGATGAAAAAACTGGATTCGGAATCTTCACCAATTCATAGATCACTTCCTTCTACTTTTGTTAATTTGACTGGACTGAAGTGAGAAGTTTGGAACAAAGAGAGGCTCAGAATGACAAGAAGGAAAAACAAACGAATTGATACGAAGCGCTTTTTGATTCGTGCTTTTCAACCTGTCAGTGACGTTTCGATTGGCGAACGGATGTTGATACGATTATAAACGTGCCAGAAGCCGGAACTCCACTAAATTTGTTTGATACCGAATCCTGAGAGCGGTGGTTCCCCTTTACTTCGTCATCGTGTAACGTATACTTCCCGGTTCTCATCAGCTGACCAAAAAGAAGATTGAGATGGAGAAGCGAATGAGAGAGTTGTAATAAAATTTGTCATAATCTACCGTGAATTATTGACAGAATCGAAAGGGTCGAGGGGGAAAATGACACACCTATTAAAAATCGTGATCTGCAAATATTGGACTTTCTCATACATGATGAAAGTGTCAAGCCCTGTGTGAACAGCGGATTAATGAATACGACTCGGAATTTTATCTCGATTGAATCTTCTTTTGAATCGTGAAAAATGATCCAATCATCATTTGCGTTCGCAAGTCTTGGGCGAAAAAAATATTTCTGATTCATTGTGATCGAAATTCGAGTGAAAAGAATGTTAATTCAGTTGATTCTCATTGTGAATTAATTCATAGACTTTTGACACGTCAATTCAACGAGTTGAATTCCCCCTGGTTTTTTCCCCGAAAAAAGTAAAACGGAAGTTTGAGAATGTCTTCATTTCCTCAAAGTTGGGTATCACAAGGTCCAGTCATGCCTCCTCGAGCCCCCCCACGGCGTTTGGTCAAAGAAATTTTCTGATACTATCTGTAGATTTTTTTTCCTCCCCCCATTCGTTTTCTGTTCGTTCGCATGGTTCCGCTTGAAGGGTTTTCGTTTTGCGGTGGCGACACTGGCCACAACCAGGGTATGATTAATGGGTTTGAGTTTGATATATGTATAGCCATCATTTTTCACGCATAGATGGGACCCGTTGATATCCTCTTTAGCCTCCGCAAACCCCGATGCACAAGCACACATGACGCGATCCCGAGCTGAAGCCGAGTCCCTGACGACTTCATCGTATGATATCGTGTCCTGGACCCATGGTGAGGATTTCACATTCGCGATATGACTCCGGTTCGTGGTTTCGTTCGATAATTCAGAATTTAGAATACCGAAAAAGCTTATATGAAGTATTCGCTCGAATCCCTGCTCATATCGCATGCATTAAAAATGATGTGTATATACACATAGAAATCTGTGAAAGGTGTGAACCCCAGGGTGCTGTGGTTATGACGCCATTAATTATTACGCACAGAGGCGTAGATTAACCGGTTAATCTTTAGGGATTTACGTATACTCAACCTATACCTATACCTGTATGCATACCCACCCGACACGTAACGTGTACGCGAGCGTCAAATGGGATCAGAAAATATATCACATGATTAATTATGCGACGAGGAATAGGAAGAGGAGCTTAGAGCATAGGAATTAAGATCGTCAAGCTGAGAAGCGGGGTGCTCTATCCTCAAACTTTGATTTCATGAATGATAATTGTGATAATAATTGTAAGACACTGGGAACTGCTAGGAAAAATCGTTGATTTTGCTTTGGCGAAACAACATCGTGAAAGAGAATTTTGTGAAAAAAAATGTTGAAGTTATGAACTCCTTTTGCAGGAAACAAAGTACAATTGTTGGAAATCACAAAGTACTTTTGTAGGAAACAAGGTACAAATGTTGAAAAGTACTTTCTGTTGACACACACGGACTTTTTAGAATTTATGTGGATGAAAGTACTTAACACTAAACACTGAGCAGAGTACTTGAATAATTCAAGTTGTGAATCAAACGTACATTTTGACACTTATATATAATCCTGAATTTTCTACACAAGAGTGAAAGTACTTTTACTTTACTGTTTCTATACATGAGAGGTAGTACTCAGTCGAATTGTATGGAACGAAGTACTTCGAAATAGTTTAATAGTGAAACAAAGTACTCCAAAACAGTATGGATGGTACATCAAAGTACTTTCTATACTTCTAAACGCAAAATAAAGTACGAAAGAAAGAAATGTCCCTCAAAATCAACGTTTTTTTTTTTTTAAACCTCGAAGTGCAACAAAGTGCTTCAGAACAGTGAGACAGTGGAGTAAAGTGCTTTCCAATGCCATAAATTCTAAACAAAATACTTTGTATGTTTCACAATGCACAGTGAAGTACTTTTTAAGCGAATTTATGCAAACTAAAGTACTTCGTTGAATAAGTATCGATGTTGGGATGAAGCACTTTTAAAAATAACGCGAGTACCACAAAGTACTTCGTATAATACTGAAACCGGTATGAAGTACTTCGCAAGTATTTTCATATGTGAAAAATTGAAGGTCGAATCACGAACAAAAAGAATGTACAACACATTCTATTGATTTATTCGCGTTTTTGTCACACGCGGATCAAACCTGAGTGCAATGGAGTACTAAAGTACTTGAAAACAGTGTGAAGTTACTCAGTAAAGTACTTTCCGACATTTTTAACGTACTTTGAAGTACTTTTTGGTCAATTCCAATGTGCACGAAGTACTCTAGAACAACACACACGTGGAAGCAAGTATTTTCATAGTACTCATATGACAAAAAAGTACTTTTCAAACAATTAAAATGTGCCTGAAATTCCTCTCAAGCGCGAGCGGTGCAAATGTGCACATAGGTTTTTTTTTCTCTTTCGGGCGTTTCAAACCTGTACAAAGTACTTTTGAATGATACAAATAGTAGTAGCAAACTAGTACTTCGATAGTTCTAAATTCACAGCTAAGTACTTTTGAACATTTGACACGTGGAAAAAAAGGACTTTCATCAGTTATCATGCACAGAACGATTAGAAAAGTCTAAAAGTACTTTTGGAACATTTCAAACATGCACAATGTACTTTTGAATATTCTTCATACCACATAAAGTATTAGATCGTTCGTTGATCCGTTCATCAATATTGCTGTAGCATTATAACCTCCCCGATCTGAGAATAATCGTCTGGTTTCCCGCATTAATCACAACTGAATCTTTCATCATACAAACTGAAATCCGAGGTTCCGGTTTTCCGTTCCGGGTAGAAAAAAAAAGTTAGAGGGTAGAGTTTGATCGCTGATAAAATACGAGTGAAATCAAAGTGGGTATAATAGCACCCACCCTCCACCAGTACCTACGTAGACTCATACACCGTGACGTCAAATATATGCACCTTCAGTTCTCCACTAACAGGCACCAGGAAATGTCGTTCCGGACTGGCGTTCGCGGAACCTGCACCCTACGGACGATTGTGATTCTAATCAGACGCCCCCGCGAGTACTGAGCTAATAGATTCTATGATTGATTATGTGCGGCTCCAGTTCCGAACCGATCAACGCGAACCTGAACCTCTCCGTCTCCCGTGCCATGGGATAGGAGTAAATAACACCGAGCAGTGCTGGGCTGAGAGCATTGTGTACATCATGAATTGAGGCTTACCTAATCTCGGATATGCATTGCCGCATGGCGTCATATTCAATTTACTCCAGCACCACCAGTGCGCAGATATTCGGTAACTGAAACATGAAAATAGTGTCTTCTGGAAGATCGATTTCGCGAGAGATTTCTCAATTCTCAGTTCTTCCACCATTTCCGTCAAGAAAATCGTACGAGTAACTTGTCTCACGCGCATTTGGCCCGATGCCATCTGAGACCGAGACCAGATTTTCGTTGGGCCATTTATTAAAAGCGATCTTTTCCAAAGGGTAAAAAAGCTCCAGGGTTTCGTTGGAATGGGATAAAAAAAGTAGAGACCATGTTGCAGTTCTTCCTGAAAGAGGCACGCAAAGTGATTCTAACACGTTTCAAAAAATATTTGAGCACCATCGCTTCCTGGGTGGCGGGGTGGTAATGGCCTCGTTTTATCACGGTTATCGGAGGGGGGGTGATTCTGCATGCGACAAGGCGTCGTTACCCCCGATCCTTCCCGACCGTCCCTTCGCCAGCCGACCTCCTCGCACTTCTACGGCCTCCCTGGTCCTCGCCTCTCTTCATCCCTTGAACTCCTCTCCCTTCTGCAAGCCTGGTTCCTCCCTCCGAAGCCTTCAGTTCCGCAGTCTCCTGCCACTCGAGGCTAGACGCTCTTCTCTCTAGTGGCACACCATATCCAGGAGGTCTACTGCATATTATCTGCATTGCTCAAATCTTATAATGTGAACAAAAAATTATATCATCTCACTCCACGTCACTGGTCACTTCGACAGAATTTAGAATTAAGGATGTCTAAATGTTGGAGTTGTTTAAATTTATTTATGTTTGAAAATGGTCCAAGTTCTCACTACATCGACATCGACTTTTCATGCAATTACGAGTTTCCATACACCATATAAATTATTCATGAAATCAGAGCCAACTAGATTCGTTGCTAAACGGTACTTCAAACTTTATGAACCGACAGTCCCGGACGTTTCGCAGAGCTTGACTCCCGGCAAAATTAGCGAATGCGCCAATCTGACCACAACAGTCTCAACTGAAAACAATAAAGTTTTAATTCTCGCTCCTTCTCCCAGGAGACTGCTTCCCTCAAGTGAATGCAATCGAGGTTCAGGTTGAGGCTGAGGTTGAGGTGAGGCTCAACAAAAACGATCAAATCGAGCAGAAACGCTCGTCAGCTACAAAACAAAGTGGCGAAACCATGCCCATACCTAGAACAATGGAGCAACGATATTCATCGTGTACGAACAGCCTCTGAATACTTGCTCTTGATAGTCGAACAACCAAACGGCCATAATTGAGCCTCTGACGAACTCACAAACGCTAATTGAATGAGATACTAAGGAAGGAGGAGGGGGGGTAAATAAAAAATTATGACACAAAAAAGGAGTCTGCTTCTAGTAAATGGAATGTAGTTGATGCGAAAGGAGTGAATAGCTGGTTTCCAAGGAAGTTATTATTTTTATTCGAGGACGATTTGAAAGTGCTGTTTTTGTTGTCTTTCCCAGACTACATCGAATATCAGATAATATTTCTGAAATGTCTGAGCAATATTAAGATATTGAACAGATGCTGTTGCCATATTGTCCAACATTCGATGCTGTCTAGGTTGTTCACATATGTATATTGAATCATTATTTTTGATTGATCAACGCTATCAACACTAGATTCACAATAATTTTCACACTATTTCACATCTCAAGATGAAACTAACGAAGTGAACCTCACTGCCGTTTAGGAATCAAAAGTGAGATTGCAGATTGGGCTGAAAAGCTTATTTTCACATGTTCGTGATGATAACAGTATCATCAGCAAATTTCAACTGAATTCGTTCAGCGGTTCGTCTGGAATCTTGTTCACTAGAAACTTGCATCCTGACTTAGACAAAAGAAAAATTCTAAAACATAGTAGAAACATTTTTTTCGATTCCCAAAAACTCAGTTTTCAAGACCGTTGCTGTATTTTCAAAAATGACGGAGTTAGCGACTAGCGTTTCGGAACCGGAAGAGAGATTAGGCTGAAAAGCCTATTTTCACATCTTCACGATGATAAAAGTATCCTGTACAAATTTCAGCCAAATCGGTCAAGCGGTCTGACTCGGATCCCGTTTACCAGAAACTCAGATCGGGACTCATAAGACGTAAGAATTTGAAAAACATTCTCAACACGTTCATTTCATAGCCGAAGACTGTGTCTCAAAGACCATGACTGTATCTTCAAAAATGGAGGAGTGAGAAACTGCTGTTCTGGAACCGGAAGTGGGATCAAGCTGAAAAGCTTATTTCCACATCTTCGCGATGAGAACAGTACCTTGTGCAAATCTTATCTGAATCGCTTCAGCGGTTAAATTGGAATCGAATTCAATGTACACATCCTTTCACTTATGAGAATGCATGGAATCGATTTTATGAAGCCGAAACTCGTTTCAAGAGTTCTTTTGAATCTGACATTCTGTGCCTGAAAGCGATATTTTTAAATAAACAAACAAAAAAACAGGGAAAAAAAATCTACAGAAACAGAAATGCTGCATAGTGAAAGAAATTCATGCTCATAATTCACATAGAGACGATTGCCCCCAGTGAAATAGGATCCGAACTTATTTGGAAGCGAGAGAGGAAGAGGGAGAAGAAGAAGAAGGAGAAGCAGAAGAAGAAGAAGAAGAAGAAGAGAAACCCGAGAGGGTAAAGGAGAGATTATGTTGTTCGTTATCATCGCAGCAGGAGTTTCGTCGGTAATCGAGAGAAGGGGAGGGTGGAGTTGTCTGGATGTTGGCGAATAGACATCCCAGGGGTTGAAGAACACCAGTTCCTCTTATATTAGTACCATAAAAGCAACGCGATCTCTAGCTCCGGAGTTTATGTGGTGGCGATTACGGTGGATATAGGATCCACGGTAAAACTGATTCGGGACGACGTGCTCGGCAAGAGATGACAGAGGGTGAAGATGAGGGGGATGATCGTGGCGTGTGCCAAGAACACTTTTCCTCTCGTGCTAGAATACATAGAGATGGACAAACTCTTCCTCGCCATCTCGACTCCGTGACTTTGCAGTCAATTATTTGATTTTTTTCAAGTTTTGTTTCATTGGTGGTCGACTAATCAAATTTTCGGGTAACTCGAAGGACCATAACTGATCTCATCCTGGTCTCCCGATTTGCGAAATGCTCCTGAATCCTATCGCAGGAGAATTTTATTTCATCCTGTATTCGATTTATCGAGTGAATAGATGCAATCCAGGATAACGAGGATACAGCTGGAATACAAACGCGAGCTTAGCTCTATCGAGTGGTCGAGTGGGTCTGCCTTTTTCTGTTCAAGTAGCACATGTATGTAACTTCTACGCTCTTTAAACTTCCGTTCGTCCGAGCAGATATAACGGTTCGTTTGTCAATAATGGATTTATATGTGGATTCAAATACGCTGCTGCGGCTACTCGACCCGTTCCGTAAATTCATATAGAAAATTAAACCCCCTCCACCAACTACTGCAGTCGAAAATTTCCAAGAGACCAACTGCAAGCAGGGACACTCAAAACACGAATAATTTCAGTGTCATCGTCCAAATCGAATTAATCTTCTTTTGACATTCAAATTCGTGATCAGCGATTCAAAAAAGCATCCAGCCACCATGTCGTATGAGAATTTGAAGATTTTCAGATTTTTCCAAAAATTCACATGAAACACACTTCATTCTCTAAATTTTGTGATCCCTGAAGATTCTCAGAAGATTGTAGAAATTAATTTTTTTAACAAAGATATTTGACTCCTCGTCCGCTTGAACGCCTGTCCTCCATGTATAGCTCCTCCGGAAAACAGTCTCGAAGTGAGGGGAAGTGAGTTGGCAGCTCATAGCGTAAAAACGTAAAAACGTTGAGCATTGAGCGTAAAGCGTTACCGGAGTCGGTTGACAAAAGAGGTTGCGGTACCCCCCGTCGTAGTTGGGGGTGCCAGAAGCAAAGGACTCAGCGCTTCCAGCCTCCTCATAAAAGTTGCTCTTCCTCTTTGTGAAGGAAGCTCTCGGCCCCGCAGAAAGCGAGTTCTGCGTCAGACTATCGCAGACAAAGTGAGGTACGTCTACGCAAGACGTGCTGCACACGGTTTTTATGGCATTATGAGACGGTAACGACACGACGCCAACTGCGCTATTGTGTTCAGACTCAAACTGGCCGTTCTGGTACTTCCGACTTGCTCATGTACTTTTAATTCTTTCAAGGTATATCAAAGGGCTCCGGAAAATACAGTAAAACAACCCAAGCAGTCGGTGTTCATATTCACTGAGGAAAAAATTCCGCAAGATGAGGTAAGGAAAAGGAGTTTAAATCAGCCCCATTTCATTTCTTTAGGTACTCAAAACCGCAGGGATCCAAGCCTCTGACACGCGTGAAGTAATAACAGAGAGATCAGTTTTTGCCACTGTGAAACAGCTACTACGTGAATGACAAAACAAGGGTTGCCACTTGCCTCTCGTGTTGATGATCATGTTCCTTTATCCCTCATTTAACTCCTACTGTCTTCGGTCACGTGACTCCCATTGTCTCTGTCACCCAACTGCAGATGATATTTTGTAATTAATCATCTAAAAAAGTGAGACAATCGACAGGTCAACCACTCTTGGAGTCAGGTTGTCAGTTACCTTGCCGAAAAGTCAGTTGAAGTCTGTCGAACGTCAGTTGAAGTCAGTTGAAGTCAGCTGAAGTGACTTAAAGTGACTTGAAGTCAGCTGAAGTGAATTGAAGTAACTTGAAGTCAGTAATTGTCATGAAGCTTTGAAGTCTTGAAGCCATTTATAGTGACTTGAAGTCAGCTGAAGTGACTTGAATTGACTTGAAGTCAGTTGAAGTCAGTTGGAGTCCCTTGAAGTTAAAGTCAACTTGAGTCACTTGAAGTCAGCTGAAATCAATTGAGTTCATGAAGTCTTGACGTCTCGAAGCCAATTGTTGAATCGAGTGGTTCACCCCTCGGTGATAACTCAACGTATTAGACCCACGTCCGCTGAATTCGATGGCAGTGCCGCTACCATCTGAGCTGCACCTTTTGTATGAGTCATAGCTTCAATATCATGAAGCTCAACCACTCCGAATAAAATTAGAATAAAATCCAATCGTATTTGAACCCTGTGATTTTGAAACTGTGACTATATTCAAGAAAGTGGTGTGTGGCTCAGGTGGTAGCGTATCTGCTTGAAAAACTTGTCGACATCGAGGAGAGAAAAAATTGGAAACTATCGCAGGGTTTAAAACGTTCTTCTCGAGTGGAGAGAAAATTACTTTTCTCTGTATGGGATGGCGTATAATATAGTGAATAAAGGAAGAGATGGGGGGACGGAGGTGGTATGAGGGCATGTTTTTAATGCGAATTATTACTGGTTCCACGAGTGCCTGATTTACATTTATTGCAACGGTTAGGTAACGACGACGCTTTATCTTCCCTTATTCTAACTAATTATACTCCCATTCCGATAAAATACGATCTAGCATGCAGCCCAGCCGCAGTTCACTGAAAACCCTCCAGCAAGAAATTGCAACGCTCCAAAGGTTCTTCTTGCACTCGGTATTGCTGCATACAGCGGAAACTGGGAACCCGTTCTTGTTACTCCACAACTCAACTATCACAACCAACTTATTGCTTCACATAACAGAATAACAATCAGAATTTTCAGCCACAATATTGTGACATTCTCTTTGACTTCCTATCCCCAATGGCTTCCCGACGTTGATTCAATGTCTCACACAACGCCTAGTCCGAGATTTCGTTGCAGTGTTGATTAGAGGTTATTTTCTTATCAGCAATGGGTAGACCGATAGGGTATGTTGGCTATCGTTCCCCGGCGGCTGTCTGAATCGTAGACGATCAATCGAAGCCGCGTCGCTGGTGGTTCGAAATGGGTTGGGCCATTACAAAGGGACGAAACAACAAAGCTTCGAAACGCGTCAAATTTCCCCTTTCAATTTCGCAAACACTATTCAATTTCCCGATCCTCCCGCTCCTCCCAACCTTCCGGGCAGAATCGCGTAGCTACCCCACGCAAAAAATAACGCATCGGTCCATTTTTCACCGGGTAACGAAGATTACCGCCATCCGCAATACGCCGGAAACAGAGAAACGGGAAGACAGAGACTATCCAGGGTCCGGGTTCCAACGGATGAATTGATGGCGTCCCCACCCCTAGGACTAACGCAGTTACCCGATGAGCCGTTTTGTCTGATCTTTGTCCGACTCGCCGCCTCTTTTTTTCTTTTCAATTCTTGATTATCCCAGTGGCTCCACTTCCGGCTAATCCTTCTTCATCTCGTCCTCGGGTCTTCAATTTTCATTCTCTCCCGTTTTCGGTATGCTTCTTGGAGTTGTTTTATGGATTCTTCTTCGAAGTTACTCATAGCAGGATAAAACTGTGTGGTTTCATCGGGGTTTCCTTGTCTTGACGATGTAGAGTCCGTCAAATTTCGCTACCGCATAAAATGAGGATAAGGATGTGTTGAGGCAATCAAGAATAACAGATACGGAGCTTTTGCCGAGCTTTATTCCAATACACATTGTCATTGTAATTCAATGGTCTACGCTGATCACAAAAATGAAATTTACGAGTTCGGAGTATCACTTCTGATACTGTGCGTTAAATGTCCTCGCATAATTTCGGAAAATTGTTTGCGAAATGAACTTTTGATGTCGTCTTTCCATACAAACAGTAAAATTACGAGAATACAATCCAGCATTTCGACTGTGGAATAGAAAATCCAAATCCACCACGTTGTTCGATAAAAATATTTCATCAAACAGTTTGCCGCATAAGTTAAACCTGAAACGAGCCAAGAAATGATATCAATTTAGTTTTGGGTTATGAAAGTAACTTTTCTTCGAAAGTTATCAGACAATTTCAGACATATCAGAGATTCGCAAATAGATGAACTTCTGACTGATCATCATCTGAAATAGTGGATCCACGATCATCAATTCTATCACTGTTTGCATAGCTGCTACTTTATACTTTTAATCAAAGCTTCTTATTGAAATCGCTGTTGCACCAGAATAATAATTAACAGCTGCGGTTATCAGCCTGACGTATGATCATACCGAGAAAGTTCATCATCTACACCACATATGTGATTTCCCTGAAGAACTAGATCAGAGATAGGAGCTATGGTAGACTCATGAAGTAGAGGCTGGACTACCGGTAGTTGGACACTCTCGCAGCAGATGACGTCACTATACAGTCAAAATGGGTCTGATGATACCCAATGAGATAAATGAAGCGTGTCAGCAAGTTTGGGTTGAGTAGCCGAGTTCGTGGAATAGCCGCAGTAGGATGCATAGGCGGGGTTTGAGTACATCATGCTGAAATAAAACAGAGAAGGATTACGTTCACTGGTTGCTGAACGATGCAAAGTAATTGAGTATTACTATTACCATCAATTACCCACGTGCCATGTGTATATCGCCTGACACTGTTCTTCGAGACCATAAGGTGATTATGTCGGAGTTCCATTTTCGATGACGGGTTTTGTATGGCATCGAGAAATCAGTCCCAGCTTGACGAACTGTCCATGAAATGACCGTTTGACGCCATCTTTCCAAACGAATATTAGAAATATGCAAATGCTATCCAGAGCTTCTAGTGTAAGAAAGAATAGACGATATTCTGTAAGCTGGACGAACGGTAGTATTATCCAAAACACCGTACGAACTCCCATTGCGATGAACAGTTTCATGTATAGGTTGAACCTGGAACACAAGGGTGAACGATGAACGTTGGTACGCGAAATCCTAACCCTAGTGGAAACTTCATTCATACATGACGTCCTTCATTGGAAGAGAGTTTGATGAGTAATTCTGATGATCATATTGTTGAGTCATGAATTAAGTTTCTGAACACATGATGGCATCAATCATACGAAAATGTCTGAACTCACCATTGCTCGTTATCCCGTTGATGTTTATGAACTTCTTCGAATATACGCGCAGTTTCCTTGTTGCGTCTTCTGATTGCCAAGGCTGTCAACACGTAGAAACATCCGTTGGAAACAGCTACTGCGATGAACAACGAAGCCCCCACGAGTCGAGAATAATGGAAAAGTCCATCCTCACTTACATCTGTAATTTGCGGTTGTAGACGATGTAAGAATAACAACCGTCTACGCAGAGAGGAAAGAGGAAGATGATCGACTTACGAAAGTGTTCCACAATGGAATCTGAGAACTGATTGAACATAAAGAACACGAGTGGAATGCCCCAAGCGTAGATGCAGTAACGGAATAATTTAAGCTTCTCACTGATCCTTGAATTGCCATTTCGATTAAACGGCATATTTCTGAAAGAAGCAACCTCCATTTTTATATTTGTACACACCAGCAATGTTCGAGAGTGAGTCATGGGTTCGAATCTCTCCTGGAACACTTGACATTTTTCTAACTCAAAAATACTCGGTTGCTCCATCTAGCCATGCGTTATGGAATTCTACTCACCGAAAAGTTCGCCAAAGGTCGAAGCTCATCACATTGAGCCACAACGGAGAAGCGACACCGAAATATATCATCATAGAACCTAGAATCATGAGAGTGGTTCAAAGGTCTTATAGCTCGATATCCAGCTGTTGCCATTCATTTTAGAAGAAGTAATTACCACAGACGTGTCCCACCGTACGAGACTCGGAAAGCAATTCAGGAAAACAGGTATAAATCAGCAGCCACATCGCACAGTAACCAAGGTATGAAATCAAGTATTGACACAGCAAGGATCCATGGGAATTTTTCAGTTCTGGTACAACGCTGTACACTATCAATGTTGCCAGTGTGAAAATCACCGCGACACTGAGACAAAAACAGTTCCACATTGAGCCTCCGTCCATTTCTGGCTAGAGAAAGAAACTGGTTCGATTTTCGAATCGCACAAGTAACACAATCACGATGACCTGCCGTTGATTCGTTAATCAACAGTCACATTCAGTGACGGTTCAAAGTATACTGACAATGAGACATGACTTGATCAGGGCGCGGTTGATTCCTTCCTTTTTTCCCACTATTTCAGGATTCCACCACACATCATCGTGCCTGGGGAAAGTAGTCACGGTTCACCAACATTTAACGAAGAAAATCACCAGATACATCTTTAGAACGAGGACGTGCGGTGAACCAACATTTTCCCGGTTAGATAAAGAGAAAAAGTGACGACGTGCACGATACAGGAGCAACTTATGTTCACAATATCCATGAATCAGTAAGAGAAACTGACTGACTATATTTATTTCTACAAACTCAATGTGTCGAATATAAATATAAAACTTAACGGGATTGCGACAAATAGATTTTTCCCTGCCTCGACAATAATAAGTATGTGATCCGTTGTGACCACAAAGAGGAAGACAGTGTTAATGTACTTGAGCAACTCAGACCTCGAGCCATTGCATTCTCGGAAACACATTCATGCACCAGGAGAATGCAAAATTGATGAATCAATGATGTAACATGGATTTCAATTGATTGAACAGTATCGCGACACTCATGTAGAGGTCCATCCATATTTCCAGCTCATTCATGGTCAATGACGTCTCGTAGCACTCGACAAACTCTCAGACCAACTCGATCAATCGAATCCAACCACAAGGTACCAGAGTAGCTGATCAGAGATGATATTCAACGACTGCTGCTGAACGATTGAAAATATTTACACTGGTCGTGTGGTCGATGCTGAGATTGTTTTTCCCACCACATCCCACGGTTAGGCAGAAAGAAAATATAGTCGTTTCGGTTCACAGAAGTATGACTCATGAAAAAATTCACTCGATATCTTCGGTCAGGACCTGGAAGTGGACAAACAAACTTTTTTCTCCGTTCAATTAATTCGGATATACCGAGAAGACCATCGAACTGAATGTCATAGTCTTTGATTAGACATC
The DNA here is from genome assembly GCA_018257835.1 of Euura lappo. NCBI lineage: Eukaryota > Metazoa > Arthropoda > Insecta > Hymenoptera > Tenthredinidae > Euura > Euura lappo. Next base: position 17,845 of record JAEUYN010001895.1, read on the forward strand.
ATCAAGGCTCACTTCCATGATGCGGAATCGATAGACTCGGATCTTTCCTCTCCACGAGGGAGCGAGGGGCTTTGAGAAGTTGGGTATGAGGTTGGCAGAGTCCCACGGGGTGAAAACTAGAGTAAATAATGATTAGGGTGATTTGTATTTTTACGTCGTGCTGATTTCTGTTGGGTAAATATTGGGAGTTTTCTTAAGGCGTTCGGCAGGCAACGGTAACTCGTCGAGCCAAACTCCAACTACGTTCGTGCTACGTCCTCCTCAAACGAGGGATGAATGTTGTTGCAGCAGATTGGAGGCCTCCGAGTAACTCAAGCGTGCCAAAAGACTCGGTTTTTTTATTCTGATTCTTCTCATTTCGTCATCTTCCTCACTGACGTCCCCTCATAGTATGTTAAACGTGAATTACGAGTCACATGAATCCAGCAGAGTCAATGAACGAAGAAGAAAGAACGTTCTATTTTTGTGAAGAGATCAACATGAGTTCGAAACAATTTTTTAATTCTTGACTGCATAAAAAATTGTACAAATATTTTTCTTATTTTTTACTTTATTACTTATCCAGTTCACTAGATTACTTGTCCAGTCGTTATTTTTTAGTCGGGACAAGACAACATCAACTAGGGTTTCCGTTTGTCTGAAGTTCACAAAATGCTGAGACATAGGATCATCATTGGACGTACTGACTGTATGAATTCCATGAATGTCATGCAAAGGGATGCCCCGTAACTTACAATCGCAAGCATTTCTGCAGTACCAGCTGAACCCGACAATGAGTATTGAGTAAATAGATGGAATACCCCAAGCGTAGATAGAGTAACGGACCAATGACGTCTTCTGACGGGTTTCTGAATTGATGTACTGACCGGATTCAATATTCTTGAAATAAATTGACATGAATCACAGTACATGTTTTTCCCTGAATGATTTGAAAGAAATGTAGGCATCATACTATTTTGAAATTACATAAAATTATGTGCCTACAATTACGTATGATTTTATGAAATTCTATCCGACAATCTCTGGGAGCAGTTCTTACATGAAGAAGCTAAGATAAACTCTCTGGGTCTATTCAACAAGCATCTCTTCAAATATCGTACACTTGAGATCTACACGTATCGTTATCCACGGCCATCTTGCATTAGAATAGTTTATGCTAACGAAATTCCTGACGAGTCTTCCAGACTCCACGATTTGGTTCATCTTGAAGTTTCATCAACTGATGAAAATCAGGAGAAAAACAAGTATTCAATGGTTAGGAGTATTGATCCAACTCACCGATACCTTCGCCAAATTTCAATGCTCATCACATTCAGCCACAACATACAGGATTTCTCGAATTCAAAAACAATCCAAGGATGGCCTAATTTGGGAATTTTTGAGAATAGTTCGCAGTGTCAATCGAAACAAATGGATTTCTCAACTTTGTGATGCACGATACGATTTTCAATCAGGGGTCTGTCGAGTGGAGGCGTTTGTGACTCGGTGAAGACACCTTGCGATGAGGTATATAGCACAGGACGTGGATCTCTGCGGTTCGTGCGATGCCAGACTGTCTAGGTACATCTACTTGATTTGCGTACCCACCTGACAGGTAACGAGGCAGTGATCGGTACCGGCTGAAATCAAACGTCCAGCTAAATCAGAGCCACTCACGTGCCAGCGAAGCACGTTCCGTGTCAGAACAGGACAAAGGCATCGATTTCACGTTGGTTAACCCGGCCCAACTCCTCCAAACTCGACCAAACGTGGCCTAATTCACTCAGGGTGGTTCTAATAACGCCAGAAATTTTGCAATTGCCATATTGACGATATTATATACAGGATATTGGCAATGTCACAATAGCACACAAACATATTGCGGTGTTATGATGTCTGCGATATTGACGTATCGTTGTAGACTACCTGGCAAAAAAAATCTGTACGCTGAAGGACACGAAAGAGAAGCGAAAAAAGTCTCTACCCCTGATCATCCTCATCAATTTCTGGATACTTGAGAATTTTTGTATGGTCTGTGCTCGAGTGGCTTCCTCGAGATCGAAAGTTATGCGCAAGACCCTCGTTTCGTTATTTCATCCCCACACACGCCGGGGTACCGCAGAGGGGTCGCGCTCACAAAGGCATTGATGAATAATCATCGAGTGCCCTTGAAACTAAAACAACAAACTAATCATGCTCGACTTAAGGGCGCAGACGCAGACGCGGACGCGGTGCGTTTAACAAACATCCGAAGAGAACCCGGGGTTGGGCGCCAATAACACCGACTGGAAGTCGAGAAGCCTTCGGCCTCTGAAGGACCTCGGGAGTTTGATTAAAGGGAAATTATTGTTCTATAGAAAGGAATCGGGGCTCGCCCCATACAGATTTTTTCAAGACATGGCGCTCTTAGTTTTCCATCGATCTACTCCACCTCCACCCCCCACGAAGTACCGTATGGGTGCCCGAGTCTTGAGTAAGAAATAAAATCAGAGTACCCAGGGGTGAGGTTCGTGGTTTTAAAACACTTTCTCCACTTTGGGTCTGAGAGTTTTTGAGAGGCAGGCGCACCCTGGGCTCCCCAAACTCCTCTTTGACATAATCTAGATAAAATACTAAGGTCCTTCAGGGCCGCGTTTGTCCCTTGGCCCAAAGTCGTGGGCTTCTTATTCCATGGTAAAATATCGTTATGAAAAAAGCCTAGGGTTCGGAAGAGGCGCGGAGGACCCCGTTAGGAGAATTGACGGAATGAGGAAGTCGTTTTTTTCTCCTTCCTTTTTTGTTTCTAATGTAAAAACGGGGGACGTCTCGCACTTTTCACTCAGCTTTTACATTTTTGAAGAGATAAAATATAAGGGAGACAAATTAGGGTCCGTGACGAGTAGTTTGGGGCTATAATTCAGAGACAAATGTGAAGCCGATTGGGACAGTTGAGGCCATTTCACTGTTTCATATTTTCGCCAAAAATTGAAATATAAGTATCGCAATATTTTCACAATTATTGCAGATATTCTGATGTTCAAGTCAATCACATTACAATATTGCAGACATTTTGGTCATCATTTGAGGTCAGCCTCGCAATATCTATTAAAATATTTCGGATATCTCGATTATTAATAATTTTTACTCAAGTTACACGATAAGTCGGAGGCAATATGCCACCAGGATTAATTCATTCACACAAAAATTCATCAGACTATGCAAAAATCGATCAAATGAATCCCAGAAATTCACTGTGTCAAAGCAAAATCCAACTTTTATTTTTATTTCCCAGATCCCAGTGAAAATCACTGTACTGTAATCTTCATTCTAGTTAGTCTCTTTTCTATTTCCACATGAACGATCGTGACCCGCAGCATCGAACTATAAAGTCATCGGTTCTACACGGGTCGATGCATACACAGAACCGCGGTGGAAAAAAATAAGAGGGTTCTTCCACCAAAATGATGAAATGGCGATGTATCAATCACAGTCCATCCTCGAGCCTAAGAACCGAACAGAGTGGCTCAACTATTGGCTAGGGAAGCTCTTGTTTGTTAGCTCTGACTAAAAGCTGAAAGGGTTCCCCTGTAGATTAGAAAAGCCGATGTTAGGTACGCACAAGTGTCTCGAGTCTTCTTCGCGAACCAGTCAAGAAAAAGATTGGCTCTCCGTCTCTATTAGAGCTGAAGGAGACGCAGCGTTTCATCCACGTTCACCTTGACCCAAGCCCAGGTTTTCGTCCACATGATCGATGTCTGCTTCAATTTTTTCTCCTCCTGGACGGTTGTTTCGTCCCAAATTGAAAACACGGACTCCAGCATGAGGAACGAAAAAAAGGTTCTTCAAAGACGACCACGATGAGACAAAGGAATGTGCTTGTCTGACTTCGGTCTCAGAAAATCTAGTGCAGGGGGAGAATTCGTCTCTGAAGTCTGGGGACTAGCTCTGAAGAGCTTCTCGTCAACGCGCATCAGCAACGCAAATGCAGTTCCAATTTAGAGCCAGGTGCTGTGTAAGACACTCCTGACATTGCTGATTGCACAACATCGAATTTTAGCGACTGGTTCATTTCTTTTTCAGAATCACCAATGGCCACAAAGATAATTCGAAATCATCACAATTGCCTGACAATCGTAAAAAATTGTCAAGAATGTCACCTGGAAGCCTCGATACAAAAACATTTCTTAGTGATGCCGCTACCACTGAAGTGTCACACTTGCAAGCCTCCATATCTTCGAAATGGTCGATCTTAAGCGAAAAACTGTGTCTTGTTTTATTATAGGAAATTTTATGATCTTCAAAATTGATTCCGACCATTTTTGTTCCAGGTGCAACCGGAAGTGAGATATTTACAACATAAGGTAATGAAAGCAAGAACACTTTTTTCGCATGGGGTTCCGAAAGGGTTGAGGTGTGGTTAATGATTCGAGTAAATTGCTCAAGGGGATCGTGTAATTTCGTGGAGTCCAAAGAGAAGAGAAATAAGATCAAGAAATTTTACTTCATCCAAGGATCGCAAAAAAATTTACAATTTTCCTGTCCAACGGGTCTCCGAGTTTTTCAGTCCGCACTTTCGGGCCAATATCATAGCTATACACCCTATACAATTAAGGTTTAATTGTAACTCGTTTAGATCCACGATGTTTCGGTGTTCCGCTCCATGAAATGAAACGCAATTAGGAGCCTGGGAATTTTGTAGAAAATTAGAAATATCCTCCCAGTCCGAGGGATGGGGGGGTGGCTCAAATTAGGATCTTCCGGAGGTCCTGAAGGACCAGGAATCGCGGTGGGTTATAATTAACGAGGCCAAAGCCTCTCCTCGACGGACGCATTACTCCGGGTCTCTGTACTCTATACACTGCAGGTGCGGAGTGTGCCTCCACCTCTTCCAGGTCAGGTGCTCCTCCGGGTGAGTCGAGGCGGAGATATACTGACGGGGGATGTAGCCTCTACCAATCTGCAATTTCACTCGGATAAAACACCTCTTTTCCACCCCCGCCATCTCTCTTTCGGCTAACCTTATTAAACTCCTACCGGGTTTTCCGTTAATAGCTCGTAATTCAATTTGCGGATTCGCGAACCGAGATATACCCTCCCCCCCCTATCACCACCTTCGCAGGTACACAGCGTTTACCTCTCGTTCGCAGACGCTTTCCATCAAAGATTTACCGATTTAACGAAGAATAATATTGGGATACGACACGTAACGGAACGACGCGACCTCTGGTGGCGGAAAGACGAAGCTACCTTGTTCGAGGCATTCCGTGTTATTTAGGGAGGAGGTCCTTTTCTAAGGATGGAGACTCAGTAGACAAACGAATGTTGGCACATGATTGGTTCAGTTGGAATGTTGGAGATCGAAATTCTAGAGAAGTAGAAATTAGACTGGGATTCAAAATTTTGGAGTCGGACGATTTTCAGCGATTTGTTCAAAGTTGTGTTTCGGTGTTTGAAAGCTTGTCTCGAAAGTTGGTTCAATCTCCTTCAATAATGCAGAAGCTACAATCAAGTTTTGAACACTTGGCTGTCGATCGCGCGTAGTCTGACTTTGAGGCCTATTATCTTCAGAATGGTGGGTCTGACGTGAAAATATATAGAGAGCTTTCTTGTAGAGAAATCCATAACCTCGAAAATTAGTTGTTATTATTTTTCACCTGTGATCGACGGGAAGTGAGATATCGACGAAAATATCAAAACCATTCACAATCACGGGGTTATTGCTGGGTTTTTAGATTTCCAAAATAGCAAAAGATGCAATTATTCGGAAATTGACCCAAAGCTGACAAGATCCAGTCAAAAGATGACTGAATCGCTGCTACAATAAATTGTCGCGCATCTGACGTTACACGTCGTCTCATGAACTGATGGAAATGTGTGAAGAGTAGAATTAAGGGTACATCATGTCGTAAAAGTGGACCAACTTTGAGGCCTGTTATCTTATGAATGGTCGATCCTACCCGAAAATATATCGAAAGCTTTCTTGTAGAGAAATTCATGACCTTCAAAATTAGTCCTTATCATTTTTCACCTGGGATTAACAGGAAGTGAGATATCGACAAAAATATCAAATACAATAAATTGTCGCGCATCTGACGTCACGCGTCGTCTCATGAACTAATGGAAATGTGTGAAGAGTACAATTAGAGGTTAATTATGTAACAAGAGTGGATTAACTTGTTTGCAGAATTCCTCACTGTCACATCCCTTTATCTTAATTTTCTTTATTCGAGATAAATAATCGCGAGAAGGATCCGACCCCTTCTGCGACTGCGTCGAGTATTAAACCTGGCGGGCGACGCGGCTGCTTTCTGAATAGTAAACACGACTCAAGATTACATGTCAGATTGCTGAGACAGGTATATTAGGTGGTCTGGGGCCGAACCGAGAGGCAGGCACTCAGCTTCATAGAGCTACATAGGATTGCTACGAGGTTGAAGCAGCGCTTTGAATAAACGCACCAGGGCACCAGCCACTCAGTCATCTGTCTTAAGCTAAATGAAAAGCACCGCGGTAATCAAGCCTTAGCAAACGATTCTCAGACTGCACTGGAGATCCAAGACCGCGGAAATTTACTTTGATCAAAATTTAGAACGGACTTCAAATGGAACCGATGAAGCCGTCTCGGACGCTGAAAGTCCTGTGATGCAAAAAAAAAAAAATGTTTCAAATTCATTCGGGCTCCGGACGAATGGGTGAATGCCATCCACTGCTCCGGAGTACACTGTACACTTGGCGAGCTTCATTCTGTCGCCACTGAATTTCAGGACGAGTTGGTTACGATACTAGGGATTCTAACCTCAAAATGGACATAAGTTTCGATTTCGAGGTTAGAATTGACATGAATTCGGATTTTGAGGTTAGAATCGACATGAATTTGGATTTTGAGGTCAGAATTAGAATTAGAAAGAGGTTAGAATCGACACTAGATTTCGGTTTTAAGGTTAGCATCGTCATTGGATTTCGGTTTGAAGGTTAGAATCGACATAAGTTTCGAATCAGAATCGATATGGGTATCGATTTTGAGGTTAGAATGGTGATTTCAAGGTTTGAATCGCGGAACCAAGACTAAAGTGGCGATTCTTAGACAAGAATCAAGATCTTGAGGTCAGATCTTCATTCTCACCTCCAGATACACGTAGGTTAGGAATTTGAGGTTAGAACTTCACTTCATAGTCGGAATCCCAGTCATAGCCTCCAAATGTACTAAAATTAGTATATTTTAGAGTTCAGATTGGAATTTCTAGGTTAGGTTTGGAGCTGCGATTCTTAAGTTCGTGTCACGATCAGAGATTTAAGGTTAGAATTTTGCCTCCAAAGTCAGAATTTCAAATATAGCGTCCAAATATGGACTCAGATTGCATTTGAGAGTTCGGATTGTGATTTATAGGTTATGTAAGGTCATGATTTTTTGGTAAAAATCACCATTTTGAGGTTTAGTCTAAATTTTCAACTCGGAATCACGATTCTCAGCTAAAGTCGGAGGTTGAGGTCATAATGGCTAGTGACCTACACCAACAGAACCAACTTTCCTTCAATATCGTCAAGCGTACGCCATTGTAATTGGTAAGCCTGGACCATGGCAGTGGCATGGCGAATGGAGTCTTGATCATTAGAGAAGTCTGCATATAGCTGACGTTCGTACGTCTGTACAGAAACTGAGAGGCAAGTTACGTCGGTCGCTGACGTCAGCCCTAATCGGCTTGTTTCCACTACTAGAACTTCGTTAACCTTTGTTGACGATCCTGTGTGTGTGAGAGTGCAGTGTACTCTGTACCAACTAAATAGAGACAAACACAATCAACTCCATCACGCCGGAGTTCAGACTCCACGAATTTCGCGCTGGACGTCTGCAGATATCCTCATTCAAAAATCGGAAGTTCTCTTCTCGTAGACCCTCGAGGCTTCGGTCACCGGCTAATTGGACCTCGTCGAGAACCCTTGGCGAATGAAAACGCCGAAAACACTCCGGTGTCAATCGGGAACGTCAACACCAGATGAAGACCACTTGAGGTCAAGCGTCCGCTGAGGGATAGGGTTGACATCTGCATGGACCCCGAGCCGCACATGGACTTGGTCAACATAAGAGCCAGCTAGAGCTTCATGGATGTCAATGTCAAGCCATACATCAAAAATTCATTCGCTGACTGACGTCACGTCAGATAATTGTGGGACTGGCTGAATTTTAGCGGACAATAACCGGAGGTCCTTCAGACCTTGTGTTCGATCAGTAACGACAGTTGGAACTGTATTCTGATGTATTATTGACGAATCGTTGAGACGATTCGTTCCGATGAATTAGGGATGGGAATATGTCTGGTGGCGGATCGCTCTACTTTGTCGTATCAGACCAGACGGTCTAGGCACTCGAGAATTCTGGAGTGCGACCGGCGAATTCAAGATCGAGGGATGATCAATGATTCCGAAGAATTGTCGAGGACGACAAAGCCTTTACCTAATTTCACTTGATTTTGGATTCAGAATCCGGTGAATTGGAACAATTATAGAACATACTGAACAATGTTTTGGTAATATCCATCTCGGCATGACCCTCCAGGAAACCTGTTCTATATCAGATACGGTATGAAGTCTCACCTCTTCGGCCGCTATGTGCAAGTGCACCCTTATAATTGCGTTTCTTGAACATCGCACGGCTATAATTCCTGTGGGAATTTACCGACTTGGTAACGGTAGCTAAAAGCGATAAGGTGAACCGAGAAATAGAGGATAACCGAGTAATCCGCTAGTTGTATTACCGCGTAAAAGATCTTTCCTTAATTACACTAAAGCCTAGAGCTAGGCGATGCTCGCCGAGGTGAGGCACTTATCGCGCGGCTTCCAATTTTCTTCATCTAATCGGAATATAATCGTTACGATTTTTTAACTTGATCACTTCAATGTTAGAGATTTCCTATTTTTCCAAGCATCCAAATATCGCAGAGTTTTCATTTTCGCAAGCATCGCAATATTGAAGATTTCCAATTCTTTCAAGCATCAGAATATTGAAGATTTCCGATTCATTCAAGCATCACGATATTGAAGATTTCCAATTCTTTCAAGCATCACAATATTGCAGATTTCTAATTCCTTTAAGCATCACAATATTGAAGATTTCCTATTTTTACAAGCATCACAATATTACAGGTTTCCAATTCTTTCAAGCATCACAATATTGAAGATTTCCAATTCCTTTAAGCATCACAATATTGAAGATTTCCTATTTTTCCAAGCATCCAAATATCGCAGAGTTTTCATTTTCGCAAGCATCGCAATATTGAAGATTTCCAATTCTTTCAAGCATCAGAATATTGAAGATTTCCGATTCATTCAAGCATCACGATATTGAAGATTTCCAATTCTTTCAAGCATCACAATATTGCAGATTTCTAATTCCTTTAAGCATCACAATATTGAAGATTTCCTATTTTTACAAGCATCACAATATCACAGGTTTCCAATTCTTTCAAGCATCAGAATATTGAAGATTTCCGATTCATTCAAGCATCACGATATTGAAGATTTCCAATTCTTTCGAGCATAACAATATTGAAGATTTCCAATTCTTTCAAGCATCACAATATTGAAGCTCTCCTATTTTTACGAGCATCACAATATTACAGGCTTCCCATTCTTTGAGGCATCCCAATATTACAGATTTCTAATTCTTTCAAGCATCACAATATTGAAGTTTTTTATTTGGTCAAGTTTAAGATTTGGTGAATAATTTGGAGTCGGGGGGTCGGCCTGTTTGTGACTGCAGTTTAAGCTGCGAGGCTTTCAAACGTTTTAAACACGAGTAAACCAAATCTGAGCACGTGACCGTTTCTCCGTCGTTTTTGGCCTCACGAAGGACGTGATCTCCCTGAGGATTTGTTCAGCATACTAAATTCCTTGGACCATGGCAGGGTGCCGCAGGTTGGCACGAGGCACGAGACACGAGTCACAAGGCAAATGGTGTAACCGTTGGTTCGTTACCGAGTGAAACCACTGCGAGCATTTAAATTTGAATACCCACACACGTCTGACGTGTATCTACTCAACGAACGTTGGTTATAATTCTCGAGGAGTAGGTAATTCCCTGCAATGCTTGATGCAATTAACTGACGAACCAGTTTCAGCTTTGGATATAAATTCTCTCGAAAACCCGGGTTCCGCACTCAAAGGATGTAACATAATTTGCAGGTTCTTTTTACTCTCTTTTTTTGTGACCATTTCGGATCTCACAATCAGCCGCAGGATTTTAATAACGTTATTCAAGCTCTGGAACAGAAAGTTAAGAATTTTGGTCATTTTGGGCTGATTTTTTTCTCATCCTAAGCTTTCTGACTCTAAAAATATTCCGAATCCTTTAGCTTTAGGGTTTTTGAGCTTTGAGCTTCTCTATGAAATGTTTCTCAACTTGTTGAAATTTTTCTAATAATTCCGTGTAATTTCCGAAAATTCTCAATCGATACCAGTACGACTTGCTTCAAAGCTATTCCACAAACGATTAGCCTCTCGTAGTTTTCAGTATTCCGGTTCATCCTAGCATAGCGCGAGCTCGAAAGTATTTTGTTCATTTTATCTCGCGTTTCGAGTGTTCGTTTGAGTTCGTGTTTGAACGTTTCAACTGCATGGCAGATGGAGTTTCGAGTGTTCCGGTCCGTTTCACCCTGTTTTCGAACCAGCGAAGCCTTTTTTCATCCTCAAATTTCGAAAAGCTTCGATAAAATCCTAGCTACTCTAATTCTCGACAATTCCTCCATCTCCGAATTTGGACTCTCGAATGCCTCCCATCATTTTCTCCACAGGGCATGAAATTACAAAACAAAGTGCATAGTTCGTTCTCCTCCGGAATAATTGGTGTGCGCCTGACTAAAACGAACGTGGACTGAGGTTAACGCAGCGTGTCGAGCGAGGCTGCGGGGCTGTCATGCGTCTTCATTAGGCCGGCGTCTCTCTCGGATCATCTTCCTCTCGACTTTTTTCCTATAGACAAAGGCTCAGTGGCTGCTTTGTTGGAGATGACCGCAGGTACCGTGGGAACGTCGAGGACAGAATTCCACGGTTCGCTGGCTCCAGGAAATCAGGAATTAGGGAATCAAAAATTCGAAACAGAGAGAAACCGGCGGAGAAGAAGAGAGGAATTCCGAGCACTCGAGGGACTCGAAACTCTGGTGTAAAGTGATTTTCCGGAGAGAGGTAAAAACCGGTGGCTCGTTGAAAGAGATGAAAATAAATATTAATAATCGCGACGATGATGACGGTGGTGGTGAAAATGCGGAATATATAAAGCCTCAGGGACCCTCGAACACCGAGAGGTGCGAGCTGCGAGGCACCATCGGCACCTGAGCCGCGAGTTTCGTCCGATATACGAGCTCTACAGGGACACAATGGCTTCCCGTTTTTATATTTAGAAATCCCCAAGTCCCACCAAGCGGGTAACAAGGGCTGGTCATTAGCGACCCACCGCGTTTTCGGAGCCAGAACATGTCCCCCACGTGTTCGGGGTACAGAACAAAAAACGACACCGGGAAATCGAGGTAGTCAAGTCATTTTTCTGACAGAATTCCTCCTTTTTCATTCTTCTTTTGTTCACGTCGGACACAAATTACAAAAAGAAGAAAAAGTTTAGACAGTTTTCAACAGAAACATGACATAAAAATCATATTCGATGTGCTATATCTCGACATTTTTGTGCTTGCATTCATTTGGAGCTGAAACAAAATTATTCTGAAATTTTAACATAAGATTCGTGATCATTCACTTAATCAACCCTTAGCTACCATGTTGTAATTCCAATCCAAATCAGATTTTTTTTACATTATTTGATAACATATTCAATTCGACATATTCCGAATTTTGTGAATCTGACCTCAGATTGATGACCCAAAATCCTTCCGCCAATCGAATTCCAGAACGACTGATTAATCTTTTTTCCTCCCTTTCGAATATTTTACGTCGAATCGAAAGAGCGAATGATTCCCCGAAATTTAACTCTTCGCAAAAATCCTGAGGAACTGATAGTTTTCAAATGAGACCGATTCGAAGACGCCGACCAATCGCACAGCGCGAATTCAACCTCCGAGCGTAACGGTCGTTTCTGGTACCAGACGCCACCGCCAGATAGCGCGCTCTGCGTCTCAGACTTCTCATTACTCTAACTCCTCAACCGTAAGAGGTACGAAAATAATTCCGAGACGAAATCTCCTCAGTTTTGTACGGAGAATTCAGTCGATAAGACATTGAGCGATCTCATCTCAGTTTACATGTCTGCATTCGCCTAATTAAGAGACGACTTCGGTCTCGCCGTTTGATACGCGATGCGTACGAGTTACGACAGTTGTTGAAGTCATTTGAAACGGTGATTAATCTTACTGCTGGTATTCTAGAAGAGGAGCGAGCGTTCAAGTTCGCTGGTCGTTAAAATTCAAAGCCATGCAGCAGCGGCAGTATCATCAGCGACAAGAGGAGAGAAAGAACGTCTCCGCACCGCAGATACGGAACACGTGTCAAGCCTTCGTGCGGTGGCCCTCGAAATAGACAAATTGGACCAAAGGTGGACCTCCGCGGTTCTCCTCTTCGAGTTGCAGCTGTATCCGAGTTGAACCCGGTTCGTAATAATCCCGGGTAAAATTAGGGATGTCGCTTGATCTCCCCCCTAATTTAAATACTCGGGTAACCCTCGTACTCCGCCCAAAATGCAAGCCTCCCCCATGCATCACGACTCGGACATTGCAAGCTCGAAAATGTTTCAATTTTTCGCGCCCTCGTCGCCCCACCGAGGTGAAGGATTTTCCACAGGGGAGAAGCCAACGGTTTGGAAACGTTACCTTTTTTTCAAAATCTGTTTTTTTTTCTCTCGTCCCGCGGAGGAAGGACGCGACTAGAGAATCGAGAATTCAGCGTTGCGAGAAAATCGAAATTCCCTAGGTGACTGAAGGTAAAGCGCAAAGTTGTTAAAAAGCGGCGAACCGTGAACCGCGCGCAATTCCCTGTGCAAAGAAGGTATTAGAAATACATGCGCCGGGTGTTCGACAAATTTACTGCATCAGGAGTGAAATTCTATTCCCCGAAGCTGACAATGTCTCAAAAGCCCGATATGCACACACAGTTTTTTCGGTTTCCTCTTTCTTGCCACAATTTAGGTTAACGCACGACGAGAGGTTTTAGAAAAACCCTACAAAGTACAATAAGCCGAGCCGTAAGTGCTTACAAACACCGAACGAGGGATGAAAACTACACCCCTCACTCTTTCGCCCTTATAATGCTCGCCCTGGTCGCCCCCTTAACCTCCGATGTGTCTCGCTTCCGCGTTTACCAAAAATCTCTCATGCGGGGGGCCAGCGGAGACTCACCCTTGTATATATCGAATTTCACGCACGTCACTAAGCAACGAAAATTCCGCCCCTTTTCTACAGTCACCGAAGTGTAACTGTGAAATTTGTTCTCGGTTCCAGTTTCGTTTGAAAAAAAAGTGGATTATCGGCTAGACCGCAGATCCCTTTTTAATTGTCCGCTTGTTTGATCAGCCGCGGGGAAAGACGACCTTCCGTAATTGAGGTAAACGGATCTGCAGAAATTTAATTACGGAAGTAGCCGTCTGGCAGAGCTTTTTCAGTGTATGGTTTGTCAAGGCTTTGCCTATGCATCCTATGAGCCGTCGTCGTAAGGAGCTTCATGCTACGACAAAGAAGATATTATTCGGCGAACATCATTCTCCTTTCATCTTTTTCCAAATCTACCTAGAGCACGCTCTTTTAGTCAACCAAAAGTTAAACTTAACAGCCTAAAGTACTCGTCGAACGTCAAATGCACAACTTGCTAAAGAGTTCCTTGAAGTCATTCAATCTTCAATTATTCCAAGTTATTTAAAGTCATTTCACCTTAAAAATATTTGAAGTTACTTCTTGAAGTCAAATTCAAAGTTGTTCAAAGTCATTTGGAGTCGTTTGACTCTAGGAGTCTCGAAATCATTCGAAGTCACTGCTTCAACACTTTCATGACTTCGGACCCCTTCGCAGTCCTGAAGTCATGTAGTCAGGTCCACACTTTTTGAAGTCATTTCCAAAGAATTTTCAATCGAGTTTCGACGGAAAGAGGAGAAGAGAAGGACTGTACAACAAATTGACGGTTTAACCACTAATCTTTTTAGCGAAAGTAGAAGTTCTCTTCCAGACAATTGAAGTTATTTCTCTCCCTGCAGGGAAAAAAAGAGAAAGAGTAAACCGTCGACGACGTTTTTGGATCTCGAATCCGCCAGTCACCCTTGACGGCCGATTTCCTGTGACAAAGAATTGCTCTTACATACCCGCTTTTCCGTATTTCCGTTCTCTCTGCGGAGTATCTTGAAATCGAGTGTTCGTATCCTGTACCAAAAGTTGTATGTGACTGTTGTGTACCTAGGGGTTGTTGGGTCGTTGAGGAATCGGAGACGCGAGGAAGCTCGGAGAGTCGTAAATAAGATCAGACTCAATTGAGACCAAATCAACCGACGATTTGTACAACTCGCTAAAATCTAGTTACCCCTGTCCACCGACTCTACAAATTTCCTCAACTTCATTCGTTCTTCATTTGTAACCGGATAGGTAATTACGAAAGGTGAAACCGTTGCGAAAATTGGTCGTTCCACCGCTGCCTCTTCACTCGTTCCAATTTATTGACGATAAACAAAACCTCGAGCCCGGATTCTAATCCGAGCGAAATTTTATTGTTAGCAATAAAATTATAACGTTACAGACCTAATTTCAATCCTCCAGCTTTGGAGATTCGCGTACGAACCAAATTCACTTTCTGTCCCACCGCTGCCACCAAAATTGTTACCACACTCTCGGCCACATTGAATCCAGCTCAACAGATTGTATCGATGCCTGATTCAAGCAGCTATAGACCTCGAACAAGCTCATTTCTCTATGGAATTCTGACAACAAAACAAGGCTCAACTCCCACGACGTTACCATTGTCAAAGATAATCAAACAGTGGTTCCATTGACGCGATATTGACGAGCTTTGCTGCGTTTCCAATTCAAAATTCACGATCCTGGAACACCGATACACTTACATTTTTATTAAGAACTCTGAAGGGTTAGGAGGTCGATAATGCGAAAAATGAGGATGAAAGCAACGCATCGCAGAGAATCTAAACTGCTGAAAGCTGAGCTCGAGTGAATTAATCCGGTTCAAACCGTCGACGCAGCACACATAACTGTTGAACGTATTCAAGTACCGTTACATCCATTGCAGAAGCTCAACTCTGGAGCTTGCAATATTCATTGAAATTGCATCGCCGAGCTGGACGGCCAGTCCGATCCGAGAATATACACGGAGTTTGACCAGTTCTGTGGTTGACGCTCGTTAATACTTGGCATAAGTTGTAATCCGTGGTTCACTGGCAAATATGTGCATAATTTCTGATCAAACAAATGACTGTAGTACCAATTATCACGAGCAAGCACAGAACTAGAATTCTTCGACCTAGATACGAATTCGATTCTTGATCATTGTCAAAGACCGTCCGTCTCATTCGCGGACCAGAAGCCTCCAGGTGGTGATGAAAGTTTGCGAACGTTTTCGAAACTCGTACTTGATGTATGGAACCAGCAGTGGTTTCGGCGAGATGCGGTGTCCGTGGACTGGGTGGCGTTCCTGTTCGTGGTCAAGCCAGTCGAGTCGTCCACTCATTTGCGACCCCTTGTTCTCTCCCCCATCCCCATCCCCATCGTCGGCGGACGGCACACGCTCGCACACATGTCCAATGGTGCCAGTAGCAGCTCCCTCTTTTTCATCCAGGCTTCCCAACATCCCGGTGCGGTCGCTGTCAGACCGTGTTGAAGTGGTATAATGAAGTGCCGCAGTAAAATAGGAATTATATTCACCGAGCAAAACCACATCCTAACAATTTTTGCTTGCGGATGAAATGCGGGTGATTTATTAAGTTTCGAAATTATCACCGCGACAGTGATGTCAAAAATCCCGCGATTCGGGCGTCCGCAAAGATTTAGTGGCTCTAAAATCGGCTGAGGGCGTCTGGCGCGCATCCCTTCCCTCCTCCTCCATCCGTGGGTTTAATTAAGAGCGTCTCTCAGTCGTCAATCCTTGGGACAGGTTATGAGTCTGGGTGATCGCTAATGGGCAGTGGACCAATGGCGACGTTTCTACGAAAGTAATAAGAGTAAACGATCAGGGATAATATTGCAGTTTGGTAATATACCCCAAGCAGCTCAGGGTGCAGAGATAAGCTGGAGTTGGACTAGCCAGCCTCTTGCGTACCTTTTGCGGTTCAACCCCGCAAATTGAGACCACGGTCAAGACTCATCCTCGATCATCTCACCCCGGGATTTCTGGAAGAGACGAAAAATTATAGGGCAGGACTTATCTCAAGTCTTCGCTAAAAGTGGAGACGCTTTTTCACGATCGTTCCAGTCTTGCAAAAGTTCGGTTAGGACAGGATCGTAAAACGTCGCCAATTAACAAAATGCCCTGCGTTACGCGGTCCTCAAGGACCTGAAGTAGAGGGCTGCGAGATTCGGTTACTAAAATTCCAGTCTTCTCCTTGGCTTCAATGAAATAAAATCGATCCCAAAATTTGTATTCATTTAATCATAATTTGATCATATCTACTTACATACACCGAATTTTCAGGACATCCTGGATCTGAGGTTGTCAAGACAGCAAATTTGAATTACAAGTTGTGATGACAAATAATTTCCAAGTTCGTCAATCGATAATTGATCAGGATTTGACGATGATTTGAGTTCTGATTGTCCAGTCATTCGATGTTGTCGGTCGAAGAACTTGTTTTGTACTGTATTTTGGAAGTTAGTAGAAGAATGGATTTGGACTTTTTGGATTTGGATTTCACCAATTGGTGGATCATTTTTCGGAAGGCATGTTCATCATAGGAGTAGGAGGTACCTTAGGGTCAAAGTTATTTTAATAAGAACTGAAAATTTTTAGTTTATGACCACACATCTGGTCTCCAAATGTGCTGGTCTAAAACGGAGAGAATTAGCAGGAAGGCTGAGGGTTTTATGGTCTACTTCCAATCCATTTGGGGATTGTATTAGTCATTCGTTGTGTTATAGAATCTTCATAATTTGTTATTGATTATAAAAAAACTCTTATCTACGTTGAGATTAAGAATTTGTTTGGTGACTCTTACGGAATACTTGGATGTAACAGCTCCCCACCCACAGTGAGGGGCTACAGCTCTGAAGATTGGCATTTTGTATTCATTTTTCATTCACTATTTCAGAATAATTACGAAAATCACGAGAAAATCATTAATCATCGTTGAATTCCGCTCGCTGGAGCATCTGCTAGTTTACAGTGTAATTATTCAGCTGATGTGTCGGCGGGGGGGTTGAGGTGAACGTGGGTAGTGTATGTATCCCGCAGACTCTATTTACATGCTCATCTCTAAGAGCTAACAGAGCTTTCAGCAAAGCCACTCGAGGTCTTCCATCTACCCGAGAACTCATACATCTGCATTATACGAGACCGGCTGTGTAGAGGCTAGTGGTGTTCCGAGTCCTCAAACATAGTTGAATCGATTCGTGGGGTGAACGCGGTTGGGGGTTGGAGGTTAGGTCAGGGTAAAATTTTAGGGGCATTTTGTAAACCTGAAAGTAACGCAACGAGGGGATCAACTCGCGGAGTCATATCCTGTCAATTATAACAAAATCACGTTCTTATTTTTACAAATATTACATCAACACAAGAAATGGACTCTAAAAGGTGCTACTAAAGCTCTTCAGCTAGTTTAAAAAACCATTTTTCAAACATCATTCCACTCCGTCTTCATCGCTCGTCAAGTTTTAGGAAATTAGAAGATACGTCACCATCTTCAATAATATCTGATCACATCTGCTCACATGATGAATGCTTGACCGAATCTGGTCAAGTGTGCATTGACGTACTGGATGTGGAATTGAATCAGATCTGATTTGGTGAATCCATATTCGACCAATGATATGATTACAATGAATATATATATTCTTCGTTTGGATTACGAATTTGACGCACTGTATCCTCTCGTTGGGGCGTCGAATAAACAACTTTAGGAGTTTCCGATATTGTGACGTGGCCTGGCTCGCAGAGGCTAATTAGGGTCTCGCTAATGACAGGCGACACTGATTGGTCGACGCGGTAGAACTTTGATACGGACAATCGCCTCGTATTATTAGCGCCTGTTATCTAACTAACGAACTAAATTAACCTCTAGCTAGTCACCGGTCGGTCGGTACTCGGCATCGAGGACCACGAGGTGCAAAATTTCAACCATGATCCGCAAAATCGAGACCCAGAGGCCGAAATTCTATTTTCGAAAGTTTCTCCTTTCACTCGATCGCTCGGTTGAATATCGGGGAAAAAGAGAGAAGCAGAAAATCAGAATTTATCAAGCGGCGCGAGGTGAAATCAGGCCTGAAATTCGTTTAGGCAGGCGTTCAAAATCATCGAAGATAATTAAGGCTCGATGTGACGCCTCTGCCTTCTCGGTCCCCGCCGGTGGGCAAAACCTCACCCGAGAACACTCTTGTCAGGAGGGGTTGAAAGGTTAATGCAGTTATGCCCTCGTCGAGGCCGGGACGGGGAGCCGGCTGCGGGCGGC
Organism: Euura lappo; assembly: GCA_018257835.1. Taxonomy (NCBI): domain Eukaryota; kingdom Metazoa; phylum Arthropoda; class Insecta; order Hymenoptera; family Tenthredinidae; genus Euura; species Euura lappo. The sequence continues at coordinate 36,389 of JAEUYN010001895.1, forward strand.
TCTGTCGACGCCAACGCGGCGAGGGCCAAGCGCTTTAGTAAAATGGTCTGAAAATCTAATTATCAGCTATAGGTGCAGCCTAATGAATTGCTGCGTTATCTACCGGGATGTAACACCTCCCCTTTCATCTTTTTAATGACGCATCGCACGATCTTTCTCCGTATAATCATCGGGAGGGAGAGCGAAACTCTGAAAGGGCATTTTTTTTTAACTTCCAACCCGAGGCGTCGTCTTTTGGAACGTAACGCCACCTCGTCTACCTGGATGTAACACTCTCCCAACCTCTCGAAAGTAACACCTCTTCTTCTACCTTGATGTAACACCCCCTCATCTAACTGCATGTACGACCTTTCCTTCTACCTGGAGAAGGACACTTCCTCTTCTACTTGGATATAACACCACCTCATCCACGTAAGGGGAACACTTCCTCATCTTCCTGGATGTGACACTCCCTCATCTACCTGGATGTGACACTTCCCAACCTTCTTGGATGTAAGACCTCTTCTTCTACCTGTATGTAACACTTTCTCATTTACCTGGATGTGACACCTCCCAACCTTCTTGGATACAAGACCTCTTATTCTACCTGGATGAAACACTTCTTTATTTACCTGGATGTGACACCTCCCAACCTTCTTGCATATAAGACCTCTACTTCTACCTAGATGGAACACTTCCTCATTTACCTGGATGTAACACCTCCCAAAATTCTTGGATATCAGACCTCTTCTTCTACCTGATGTAACACTCCCTCATCTACCTGGATGTGACACCTCCCAACCTTCTTGGATATAAGACGTCTTCTTTTACCTGGATGGGACACTTCCTCATCTACCTGGATGTGACACCTCCCAAAATTCTTGGATATCAGACCTCTTTTTCTACCTGATGTAACACTCCCTCATCTACCTGGATGTGACACTTCCCAACCTTCTTGGATGTAAGACCTCTTCTTCTACCTGGATGTGACACCTCCCAACCTTCTTAGATATAAGACCTCTTCTTCTACCTGTATGTAACACTTTCTCATTTACCTGGATGTGACACCTACGTAAGACCTCTTTTTCTACCTGGATAAAACACTTCTTCATTTACCTGGATGTGACACCTCCCAACCTTCTTGCATATAAGACCTCTTCTTCTACCTGGATGGAACACTTCCTCATTTACCTGGATGTGACACCTCCTAACCTTCTTGGATACAAGACCTCTTCTTCTACCTGGATGGAACACTTTCTCATTTACCTGGATGTGACACCTCCCAACCTTCTTGGATACAAGACCTCTTCTTCTACCTGGATGGAACACTTCCTCATTTACCTGGATGTGACACCTCCCAACCTTCTTGGATACAAGACCTCTTCTTCTACCTGGATGGAACACGTCCTCGTATACCAGGATGTAACACCTCCTCATCTACCTGGATGTAACACGTCTTGTAACACAGTATACGATGTTAGAATTGCAGACGTTCGAAATAGTCGATCTACCACGGCGTTTTTTTTTTCACTAATCTCCTTCGAATTTTCATTATAATATTTCAGAATCATGAATTTCAACATGACAGACCAATTATTCCAACGTTTTTTGACAATAATCACGATTCAAACTCTAAATTCGTATTCAGTGACCCTGACCTCAGGTGACAGTGAAGGAGCTTTAAGAATTCCTATCAGTGAGTTTCCAATTTGACATTCTGCCAGCAAATAAGACGTAACACCTTTCTCCTTCTATAATCATGTCGAAGGGTGCCGTGATGGCATTTTTCACATTTCCAACACTATAGGTAGGTAGTGATTTTCCACCCTTTCACGAAGTGAATCGTTGAGGAGGGGTAGACGTCGCCGCGCATCGTTGGCTGGCTTGATTCTGAGTGGATTAATGAAGGGATTGTAAAATTATTATAGCGTTTCAGAGGTTTACCTTTTCCCCTCGTCATACTGTCTTCCGAAATTACGGTACCATACCCGCTCCCGGATTATGCAGAGTGGTTAAATTTCACGAAGCGTTATTTAATTCGGAGCGTCCCGAACGAGGGGCGGACAGTGGTCATTAAGAGGCAACGGTTTGAAATTCCGAGCCTTTCGGACCTCCACGCAATAACGAGGTATGTGAAGAATATTTTCGCTGCTGGAGGCTCTGCAGACTCTCCGAAGCTCTCAGAGTCTCCAGTGGAAGCGTGACCCGCAAAGAGTGGATAAGAAAAATAGAGGACGGACAACGAGTGGAAAAAAATGGACCGTCGTGCTTCGTTAGAGTCCGGTCTAGACAGTAATTTCACAAACTCCAGAACGCGATACTCTGCTCTCCACCTGAGAGCTGCAGCTATAGAATTACCTCTGTTTTCTGGACACGAAAATTTAGCTCAATTTCAGTCGAATGACATACAACAGAAAAGGAGGAGGGGCTCAGAATCCGCAGGAAAGTTCATATTCGAGGTTCCAGTGGATAAAGACACCGTGAAATTTGTGAATTTCAGAAGCCACCCCACTTTGGGGGCGCAATGTTACATCGCGCGGCTGGAAAGTTCGGAAATCCTGTGGCACACACTAGTCTCTGACCACAAGCGAGACAAACTCTTGTGCGCTAATGCACAGACGTACTGTGCGAAATCAACGTTGTAATTCACGTTAATGTAGCACAGACGCGGTGGTCATAGATGCAGAAATTTTGGAAAGGGACTGAAAGCACATTTCCACTGTTTCAAAACCACGAAGCATCCTCTACGTATTTTTTATTTTCATTTTGCTAGATTGAAATTTGCGTGAAAACCGATGAAGAGAATTGCTTTCGTCCGTTTGATGGATTCTGAAAAATTCGTTCAACCAACCTGCAAAATTATGAAAAAAAAACATGTCGACTCTCGTCCTCTTCCGAGTCTACATAAACTCATTTGTCAAATATGGTCCAGCTGAATATGTTTATTTGACAGTTTCAAACTTTTTCGTCCCTCCAAAAAACTCACAACAAGCGATATGTGATCGTCGTCTGCTTCAATCGACTGCGAAAGAGCTTTGACCAGTCGACTGGTCCGGCCCGATACGATTGAATGCAGAGGCTCTTCCTGGATGCGAATTTTTTTTCGATGCATTCGGATATGAAACACGGCGCAGTGAGACGAGAGCAACGATCAGAGGGATAGGACGACTGTAGATTTCCTGACGAGTGTTTTTAGGCATATATGATCAAATATATGATCAATTTTTTGATCGACGATATCTCGAGAACGAATAACCGGATTTTGACGGTCTTCATCTCAATCGACGCGGTTTTTCCACACTTAGAACTCGTACGATTTTCGAATCGATCGGCCCGGAAGCTTCTGAACTATTTGGAAAACAAAATTGAAGCAAAAATAACGATTTTGATGAAAATTGCTGCCAGAAAGTTTTTGGGTCAAAACTCGTTAGATTCTGACACATCGTGGTACTTGAGGATCTCTCGAGTCTCTGATCAGAAATTTGACGCTGTTCTTCAAAAATTCAAATTCCAATAACTTGAATATTCAAACAACGATACTTTTGCAGTTCTGAAGGAGTGTGGAAGGATGTAAGTCTCTTGTTTGTTTTGGAAAGGAAGAAAGTAATAATTCCCAGTTTTTCTAACAAAAGAGAGTGCATAGAGTCCGAGATTGATGTGGCCGTGGAGTTCGGTCAACAAACAAACAAACCTGATTCAAGAAGTTTGTCTCTGTAGCAGGATTAGCCAGGGTTGCCAAGAGTTCTGGAACATTCTGTGTTCTGGAATTCTGCATTATTGTTTTGGCAGATGTATAAACTCTTGGATATCGTCCAAACTATATAATCCCTTCGCAAAATATATTCACTTTGTCCAGTCACACGGGGTGGTCCTGGCGTATCTGGCCCCACGATTTCTGTCCACCTCCAGAACCAAGAGCACAGCGTCGGTTTGATGGTCCGATAAATTCAACTCTATCGAGTTTCTCCATCCATTTCACTTCTTTTCAGTCCTCTGCGAATAAACATTAGCCCAATATCGGAGAGGTACTTTAGGAGGAATAAACGCTTCGCTGAACAGCCCGATGCACGCCCTTTTGGCACCGGGCAGATGCGGCAAGAAATTTTATATAATTCAATTCAGATACTATTTTCACTATTTCCAGAAAATATCCAGGGATTGGAACGATTTTTGAGGTTCTGGGGAAGATGATGGAAAATTATATCGATTTTCACGGTTTTAAGACACCAAGAAAAAATTTTCTAACGATTTTCGTAACGATTAGGACATAATTTTGAAATTTGAAAGAATTCCACGATGTTAATACTATCTGGTAACTAAATCCGACAATAATGAAAAAAATCGAGGGAATTCAGTTCTTTATAAAGAACGGGTTGCGTTTTCGATCCGGGGATGGATGCAGCTCAGAATTTAATTACAATTGATAATCTCCAGATTCAGCGTCCCATGAATGATCCTGTGGCGAGGCCTTGGGAACCGACGTACTGCCGTGGATTATTCCACGGTTATTCAACCCGTGAATTTATCCCACAGGACTCCGGGACTCCGGGACTCCGGGACCTCGAACCTGGAACCTAGAGACGCATCGGGGTGCAGACACGACCCCACAACCCCCGGCTCTTCAATTTTAGCCCCAAATCATTACCGGGCTGCACTCTCTTTCGGGCTGATCGTAGCGGAGCATAAAGCCTGTCAGTTCGAATTATTCCACCACCACGAACCTCGCTATTAAATCGCCGTGCGATTATCGAAGATTTCGCAAAATTTCAGCGAACATTATTAAAGAAAATTATCTTCACCCTGATAAAAAAAAATCGGTCTCATGAGATTGGATAAAATTCTGTCAGATGTGATGGAATTTGATAAAATTTTATCCTGATTATTCAAACTCATAGAATTTTACAACATTGGAAATCATGACATTTTTTATGTTGTTTTGTCGACTCTGATAGAATTTCATCCAATCCTAGAAGAAATAATTTTTTCGTCGACAGTTTTGATTTGGTTTTCTGATTTTGGAAAAATTCACTCAGTCATTCATCAGCTTCTTTCGGCTGTAACTTGGGAAATATTGATTTGACGAAAAAAATGTGCTCCACCTTTTCCATGGAAAATTTAAATAGCTTCAATTTTTGTTTCTAACTTTTTTCTGTCAGACTGTTCAGAAAGAAGATATTCGCAAAAACACAAGAGCGTTAGTCTTTTCATTTTTGCAAAATCGTGTCTGGGGCCGAAAGATTCTTCATATATTTTTAGTCTTGAGTGTTTTTCAGAAAATAACAGCTTCCAAGCAAAGCTTTCACGGAAGAAAAAGAATTTGAAAAAAATCTGTTCTCTGATTTAGTTTTTCAATTTTGGAAAATTCCATGGCTCGACTTCTTTCTGTTGTAAGATCGCCAATATTCGTTCTACGAGAAAAATGCATGGGACATAATCAATGGTAAATTTGACGGGCTTCAAGTTTTGTTCGAAAAATTTTCGCCTCACACCACTCAGAACCGAAATATTCACAAAAAATGTGTTTTCTTCTTAGGGATTTTTGAGAGAGCTGGCCCATCATTCTACTAAACTTGCTCCGATAATTGTTGTTTCGGAAAATTGGTCGAAACGCACCCAGAACTTTTCTTTCTACAAGACTTTGGTCTTAGACCCGAAACTTGGATCCAACCAAGCGATGAATCAACATGTAAAATGTATCTGTCGATGCCACGCCATTCTCTCCATCCCAGTGATCGCAGGATTGCCCCGTTCACCTCTAAATGGAACCCCGTTCGATTCGTTGGACCGGAAATAACGCGCGATTCTAAGTGGTTTTCGTATTCTCCTATGGGAATTAGCAGGTTTCCTTAAGTTCATGAGTAACACAGAACCCAACCGTCAGAAGCTTCGAGAACCCGAATGATATCAGGGGCAGCCTCGGTATTAGCCCAAGTGGGGTGAAATCACTTCAGATTCACCCGACCGATATCAAGAGTATTATCCAGCTGTTTTTTTCCTTCCTTTTGTCCTACAACACACTTTGAAAGTTTGAAGGACTTCAAAATGTATGAAACAGACAAAATTATCAGATCTGAACAAATTTCCCTATATCTGATCAGATTTTTTCTGATTCGAGCAGATTTTCTTTCATATATTCGTATATCAGATTAAAATTATCTTCATGTTTTTTTTTCAAAGGTTTTTATGAAGGTTGTCCAGATGCTGCAATCAGACTTTCCAAATATGATCAGATTTCTCATTTTCAATGAGTTCTATGTGTCCATATTTGACCGGATTTCCAAATATCTGATCAGATTCCTGCAGATTCTCCCAGAACTGGCTGAATTTTTGTATATCTGACCAGTTTCTCCTCGTCTGATTCGGACAGATGTCCGATTATTTGAGCATATTCATTCAGATTCGATCAGATTTTTCGCTATCTGATCAGATTTCATCACTTTTATTCAAATATCTTCATATCAAAGCAGATTGCTTCATATTCGATGACATATTTCCTCAAGTCTGATAAAATTCATTCATATCTGATCAGATTTATGCAGATCGGAGAAGATTTCCCCAGATTCAACAAAGTTTTCACAAATTTTGAACATATTTCGGCATATCTGAGCAGATTTTTAGACATTGATCAGAAAATCTGACGGTTCAAAAAATGGAAATTTAAAAAAAAAAAAAACTGTTGATTCGAATTCAAATGAAATGTTAATGGCTAGAGTGTTGGGAATTGACGGGATTGAATTTTGTCCGGTGAAACAACGCGATGGTAGGTTTAATTAGTTAAAACCCTGTATGCGTCCCGATGGCTCTCACATTTTACTATTCGGCCATAGGGTGCCCTAAAATAGAGAACGAAAGGGAGAGAGACGGAGGAAAAGAGAAAAAAAAATACACTGAAAATGAATTACAACGGGGCTAACCGGCACTTGGGGATTAAACTGCATAGGTCAGACTTTAACGAGTGAATAATATCCCTTCCCCCCTACCTGATGAATCATTTATGGGAGTCAGTTTCCCGTAGTAAAAAAATTTCATTCAAACTTTATTCCAGTTGACACATCGAAGTCCGTGGATCTAAAAAAATTCACACAAAATTGAAAAAAGACACAATTTGATGACCCCAAATGAAATTTTCTAAGAATTAGATAAAATTTGATGAAGACGAAATAAAATTTGAAAATCGTAGTTTTTCGTAGAAAAAAAAAGAAAAATTGTTCATTAGCTTCTATTACAGAAATTAGTTTCCTGGAAATTTGGGTTCCTAAAGAATCGGAATTGAATTTAATGAATTGACATGGAAGTAATACGAAAAATTGCGATTCCTTCCGATTCTAATAGGATTTTATTAGATCATACAAAAACCATAAATTTTATATACTTTTTCTTCTGTACGAGGACATATTGCATTTGAATAATAGAATACTAAACAGTGAAATGAACCATGACTGGGGGTGAGATGAGGAGGTGGTCCAGGTTTTACAGTGTCATTAAGAAATTATATGGAGGGTCTCCTGATAAAAGGTGTAGATATAAAGAAGGTGCGGATCGTTTTGTCGAGAGATTTATAGACGATATAAACTATTAGTCGAGGAAAAATCGTCACCCACACCACTGTTTTATTTTATAGAGAGATAAGTTAACGATTCTGTTGACTGCAGTTCCACGAGTTTCAATGTTACGTGTGTTGATCACTGAGGAGAAAACCGAACACGGTCGTTAAATCGCCTTTTAAGACTCTGAGGAATTTGTCATATCTTTTTTGTTCGCGATGATATCAAATTTATAGTGGCTTTATGGAAGAAGCTTTTAAGTCAGTCGATTTCAGGGAAGAAATAAAACTTTGATCAGATTTCTGGGGAATTTCGTTCTTCAGATATTTCGAAAATTACTGAACCAAGTCAATCGAAAATTGGGTGAATTCTAGGTTCAGACAAGCCACGTTGATTGCGACCAAAATCATCGAAATCCGATCACTAGATCTCGAGATATTCTCGGATAAAAAAACGATCATATATTTGATCATATATTTGATCATATATTTGATCATGTGAAATAGAGTTTTCCTATGATTCCAACCGAACGGATGAACCGATCTTCACTATCTTGTGAACATTCTTCTCGTTGTGACGCCTTTCAAAGTCTGGAGACTAGAAATTGAAAATTGGACCAAAATTGCGAGAACGGTGACCGGAAAACGACAGAATAACCTCAAAATTCAAACCCTAAGTGATTCAAACCTGAAGAAAAAAATATCTGAACAGTGTCGAACCTGATTTCCTTGCTTTTTATTCTTATGACTAACAAGTAATTCCTGATTTTATCAAAATTGATCAAATTTCTTCCCACCTTTTGGAAATTTCATGACCACTTGAAGAAATAAAAATAATCTCGCGTGCATCTCGCTTCGAAAAGTTTGGAAAATTGTAGACACTAATCCTGAAATCGAAATCGAAATTGACGCAGACTTTTGGACCACTCAAGTAAATTGGATCAGAAATTACAAATTCTGTGAATCATTTAACTCAGATTCGTGATCAGAAAGCCAAAAACCTTCAGGTTCTAATTTTTATGAAAATCTGTTCATCCGTTTTGGAAATTTTATCACTTTGATCAGATTTCTGGGGAATTTCGTTCTTCATTTATTTCGAAAATTACTGAACCAAGTCAATCGAAAATTGGGTGAATTCTAGGTTCAGACAAGCCACGTTGATTGCGACCAAAATCATCGAAATCCGATCACTAGATCTCGAGATATTCTCGGATAAAAAAACGATCATATATTTGATCATATATTTGATCATGTGGAATAGAGTTTTTTTATGATTCCAACCGAACGGATGAACCGATCTTCACTATCTTGTGAACATTCTTCTCGTTGTGACGCCTTTCAAAGTCTGGAGACTAGAAATTGAAAATTGGACCAAAATTGCGAGAAAGGTGACCGAAAAACGACAGAATAACCTCAAAATTCAAACCCTAAGTGATTCAAACCTGGAGAAAAAAATATCTGAGCAGTATCGAACCTGATTCCCTTGCTTTTTAGTCTTATGACTAACAAGTAATTCCTGATTTTATCAAAATTGATCAAATTTCTTCCCACCTTTTGGAAATTTCATGACCACTTGAAGAAATAAAAATAATCTCGCGTGCATCTCGCTTCGAAAAGTTTGGAAAATTGTAGACACTAATCCTGAAATCGAAATCGAAATTGACGCAGACTTTTGGACCACTCAAGTAAATTGGATCAGAAATTACAAATTCTGTGAATCATTTAACTCAGATTCGTGATCAGAAAGCCAAAAACCTTCAGGTTCTAATTTTTATGAAAATCTGTTCATCCGTTTTGGAAATTTTATCACTTTGATCAGATTTCTGGGGAATTTCGTTCTTCAGATATTTTGAAAATTACTGAACCAAGTCAATCGAAAATTGGGTGAATTCTAGGTTCAGACAAGCCACGTTGATTGCGACCAAAATCATCGAAATCCGATCACTAGATCTCGAGATATTCTCGGATAAAAAAACGATCATATATATGATCATATATTTGATCATGTGAAATAGAGTTTTTCTATGATTCCAACCGAACGGATGAACCGATCTTCACTATCTTGTGAACATTCTTCTCGTTGTGACGCCTTTCAAAGTCTGGAGACTAGAAATTGAAAATTGGACCAAAATTGCGAGAACGGTGACCGAAAAACGACAGAATAACCTCAAAATTCAAACCCTAAGTGATTCAAACCTGAAGAAAAAAATATCTGAGCAGTATCGAACCTGATTCCCTTGCTTTTTAGTCTTATGACTAACAAGTAATTCCTGATTTTCTCAAAATTGATCAAATTTCATCCCACCTTTTGGAAATTTCATGACCACTTGAAGAAATAAAAATAATCTTGCGTGCATCTCGCTTCGAAAAGTTTGAAAAATTGTAGACACTAATCCTGAAATCCTATTGAAATTTTTTAATACCCATTCACTCAGATTTTGTAAAATTTGGTGGAATATTTCTCAACCTCTTCCCATCTTTTGGAATCTTTGAATTTTTCCTCATTCTTCGAAAATCCCTCTGAATTATTCGAGGCTTCAATAAACTTTTCCAAATTGCTTCTGAAATCATCTGAAATCTGCAGTATTTCGAAATCAATATCAATTTTTTTTCTCTGAGCCTCACAAAATCTTCTAGAATCATCTTCAATCTTCCAAAGTCCACAAAAATCCCAAGAATGTTCGGTTTGCGATGGAATCGCCAAAAAAGCGGAACCAACTATGACGAATTTTGCAACAAAAGCTGACTTCCAGACTTCGTTATAATATCGAGGCAATTTTCTCTTCATCTCGGACTGTTATACGTGATCTTTTTCATTCCCTTTTCGAAGCTGGACTTTCAGTGGAGCTTTCGAGGTTTGGATTTGTGAAGATGTACACTGAAACAGAACAAGTGCAAAAAAAAAAAAAACCAAAAAGGGCAGTTTCTTCTCGATTGTGGTTAGGTACCCACTTCGACTCTATACAGCGTCCGAAATCTCGACGGATAGTGGTGGAAGCTGCTGAGCTTCGCCTGGGCTAACGAAGAGGTGAAGAAAGGTGGTAGGCGTGAATGGAGAGGATGAATTGAGAAGCACAAAGCTCAGAGAAGAGTGGCTTGAAAGAAGAGACTCTGAATCGAACTGGAGAAAAAAGCGAATCTGAGAGGATCTCTGCTCGACTAATAAAGAAAGGTTAGGTCGGCCCTCGAGAGCGGAGGAAACAAAGGATTCTACCCTCTGTGTGTCTCGGCCAGGAAATTGGATTGATACATCCTCAATTTTGACTTGCAACCATTTTCATTATCATTCTGCTCTTTTATACGAGTCTGATATAGACTTTCTCGCACAGAAAATTTACAGCAAAGGACGTTTCGAGCTTTTTTTAAAAGAGCTTTTTCGGATTATTATTTCGATGTTGAATGTCTCAATGACGAAGAATCGCGATGACGTTTTCAAAAAGGATTTTCGAGTGAATGACACGAGCTTTTATATAATCGAAATATAGTTATCTGAAAAGCTGAGCTTCATACGATATTTATTATATTTCGATTAATTATAAAAATTGATAATTGTAGCGATTCTGAGCTTTTGGGAGATTTTTCGGACTTTAATTTTTAATGTTGAGTATCTCGATGCTCAAGAACCGAAATAACAACGTGGAAGAAGCTTTTCGAAAGGGAATGACACGATCTATGAGATGGTAAAAATCCTGAAAATATCTGAAAAGCTGAGCTTCATGTATGTAGATCATTCGATTCATCTCGTACACAAATTGATGAATATAAAGATATTGAGCTTTCGGGAGCTTTTTTGGTTTTCAATCCCAAAGTTGAATGTTTCGGAAGTAGAAAAAAATTGCACCTGCCGTAATGAAAAAAAAAGAATTTCAAAGACAACGATACGAGCTTCGAGATAGACTGAGCCACGTTATCCGAAAAGCTGCGTTTCTGATGATTTTTATACGACGTCTTTTTTTCGGAAATTTGATAATCGTGAATATTCAGAGCTTTTGAGTGCTTTTTCAGACCCCAACTTGAAGGGTTGAATATCTTCATGACCAAGAATCCTGGTGACATAACATCGTGGATGGAGCTTTTTGAAGGGAATTAGACGAGCTTTCAGACATTCAAAATATCGTTACCTAAAAAGCTAAGCTTCATTTGATGTTTATTTGATTTAAAACATTTTTATCAATAGAGATATCGAGCTTTCATGATCTTTATCGGGTTGCAATTTCAAAATTGAATATGTCGTCAGAAAAAATCGCAACGTCTTGGAAAAAAAACTATTTCGAAGAGATTTTGAGAGCTCTTTCGGACCAGAATTTGAAAAGTTGAGTTTCTCGATGAGGCTTTTGGATCTGAATGATACCAGCTTCAAGATGACTGAAACCACACATGTAAAAAGAAGTGTAACTACGATTACAGTACTTCGAATGTTCACACCGTGTTCATTCTTTTTTTACTGAATTGAAGAGTAATGCTGAAGTGATCCATCAAACGGGGTGAAAAGATTGAAGTTAGGAATGAAAAAAAGTCTTTTTTGCTTCAACTACAGAAAGAAATTCGTATTTTTCATTGTATCGTCGGGATGAGAGCTTTTTTGTTGTGGGAACATATTTTCTTTTGTAACTTTTGGTTTTATAGAAATCTCGAACAAGAGAGTAACTTGCGACCAGCTACTATATATGTGGAACAGCCAATAACAATTTTTCATCAAGTCGAATCCTGGAATACCCAAGCATCACTTTTATCGAGACTGAGCCTCCGCCAGGCAATCAAATTATATTCCCAATGCAATCAACTTTATGAAAAAAACGCGAGTGCCTCAAAGTAGATGGGTGGGTGGGTGCCTGGGTTGAGAGGATATAACCTACCCAACGAGAAATCCCGCACTCTCTCTCTCACTATCTCTCTCTTACTCTCTTTCTCCCATTCCTACAGGATGTGGAGATTTATAATCCACCTCTGCCAACGGAATGTTAATAATTTTAGATTACATTTGCAGTTCTTGTTGCTTCAACTGCGTTCCACTGTGCCATCTCCCTCTAAGTACATTCGCCTTAATTACTTCGACGATAAAAATTCTTGTACATCGTTACTATTTAAAAGCTCAAAGAATAAAAAAATAAAAAAATTCTCTTGTGCCTAATCTAGTCGTTCATAGTCACACCAGCTGGCAGCGAAAGCTCGAGAGTAAAGCCCAAAGGTCTGACGAATTTTCATGCTTTATCACCCTACCCACAATAAAAAGCTCCGAATTGACGCAGACTTTTGGACCACTAAAGTAAATTGGATGAGAAATTGCAAATTCTGTGAATCATTTAACTCAGATTCGTGATCAGAAAGCCAAAAACCTTCAGGTGCTCATTTTTATGGAAATCTGTTCATCCGGTTTGGAAATTTTATCACTTTAATCAGATTTCTGGGGAATTTCGTTCTTCAGATATTTCGAAAATTACTGAACCAAGTCAATCGAAAATTGGGTGAATTCTAGGTTCAGACAAGTCACGTTGATTGCGACCAAAATCATCGAAATCCGATCACTACATCTCGAGATATTCTCGGATAAAAAAACGATCATATATTTGATCATATATTTGATCATGTGAAACAGAGTTTTTCTATGATTCCAACCGAACGGATGAACCGATCTTCACTATCTTGTGAACATTCTTCTCGTTGTGACGCCTTTCAAAGTCTGGAGAATAGAAATTGAAAATTGGACCAAAATTGCGAGAAAGGTGACCGAAAAACGACAGAATAACCTCAAAATTCAAGTAGGAAAGCGTAGGAAAATTTATCAGCTGTCACGTGTGTTTTCAGTTCTAAGTGGAGAGAACTGATAATCAAAACCACGAGCTTTTAGCGATAATGGACAAGTAGACGAGGAGACGACTAGACACGTCCGCCTAGCCAAAACCCAGAACCTGAAGCCGGCGAGCTTGCGGAGCTTGCAGGCTGTAGGGTTCCTATACACCTACACCATACGGACAACTGCGATCTAACTGAATTACTATCGGCGATGCATTTACCAGTGCCATGTTCGAGCTTGCGTATCGTGGCGGCTTGCCTAAAGAGCCTCCTCCCCCTCCCAGACTCAGCTTGTCTCACAGAATTCCGAATTTGTTTTGAAGAAAATGACATTTTCATTTCACAATTCGCCATAATTTTGACTAAGATTTTTTCCCATTTACATTCTTTAAAAATGTTCAATCTTCACTAAATGAGAGCTTTTTCGTTCATTTTTCTCACGCGTGGGAAGCTTTTGTCAAGTTTCTATGATATTGTTTCTCTGTTTAATCGCGTTTCACATACTTCAGTTCTTCCTCTGAGCTTCTATCCGAGCTTTCGTTCCATACATCCGAGCTTTTTCGCACCTTTTAATGTAGTTTCGTCACTGATTGTCGAAAGGATTTCCTTCCCCATCTATTTCATTCGTTCAAACAATGAGAATGAAATCTGTTTGTTGTTTCATTATTTCATATGTTTGACTTGACTCAATCCACCGGAGCTTTTGTTCGAATTCTCCTTTCTCACTATACAACTTTATTTTCCTTTACAATCGTATTTTTGTTCAACCAATTTCAGTTTCTCCTACCTTTCCTGTAATAAGGGAGCTTTTTTTATATCCTCAGTCCCATAAGTTTCATTTCACAATGAGCTTTCACCCGTTTCTCATTCCACATTTCGTTTAAATATAATCGAATACCGTAGCACGAAGAACGTCAAAGAAATAATTTCCTGTTACCGTTTCGCAAGCTGAGAAACATGCAAGCTCTTTTTTATCTTTTTCTCCATTTTTACACCAACGGGCGACGGTTGGGAAAGTCTGAAGGAAATCCTGCCTTTCCAATACAGTCAAGGGGTTCGCCTTCGCCCTTTGAGAGCTTGCGCCTAGAAAAATGGCGTCGCGAATTTCTGTAACATTGTATTCGCCTTAACCTGCTGTTACGGACTTCAAAGACTCCCCCTTCCCCCACCTTTCGTCTAGGGAGAGACTGTGCTTCTGAAACCACGAAAGCTTGGACATCGAACCCTGTGGCTTCTCATCTTGGAGCTTGCAAGAGTTGGTCCGACGTGAAATAAAAGTGAAGCTTGCGTAAGTTCCGTTGTTACCCCGAAAATTCGAGTCCTCTGAAACGGAATAAATAGAGCAAGTGAAAAAGCTGAAAGAGTCGATGGGAAAATCTCCTCTCTGCTTTTTCCCTGCTTGCTTTCGATCCAAATGGAGTTACTTTACCCGAGCTTTGGACCCAACCCCCATTCGGGATCAAAGGACCGAGATTTTTCCCCCACCACGCGTCCTGCGGAGGTGAAATTGTTCGATTCCGCAAATCACTTTCAGATTTAAATTGAAGAAGATTCGAGGTTATCTTAGACCGCAAGCTCGCTGGAAAATTTCGTCGCGTCCCGACGAGCATGAATATTGATCGAAGGTCCGAGCTTTTATCCATTATCGTCCTCATTCCATTCGCAAAACTTTTCAAATGAATCCGCGCGTCGAACTCTGTGGGTAGAAAAAGCTCCGCTCCACCTTAAACGTGTTCAGATTGTGAGCTTGCAATTCAGTGATCGAGGAGGCGCGGCATCCTCGCGGTGCTCGTTTTGCTAGATCGAAAGCTCGGTCGGACTGGACGATGCCGGGCTTGCCGCATGCCTCGACGGTTCAATTAACGAACCGAGAAACTGGCCCGGCCAACCTTAACTAAGGACTCGAAGGACGACGGCCAAGGAACCCGGTAATACGACCTCGGCTCAGGACGGATTAAGCTCAGATTATCGTCGGGCTTTAAGCTCAGCTTTCCCCAGATCCGTTAGTCTACTGGTCAAACTCACGGTCTCCGTTGCTCATAGACGTGTGAGTGATGGAACAGGCGGAATACCGAAGATTCAAAAAGCTCACTTTGCATTAAAAGTACCATGAATTTTTCAGAGAGTAGAATAAATCAAAGTCGGCAGACGAAGTTCAAAAGTGGACAACATGAGCTTTATTTTGGGAAAATGTTTTTTCATTCATCTTCAAAATTGTCGCCTCCAGGACGGCGGGAGTGGAGCTTGCGGAAAGCACCGATCAAAACTAAATCTTTGATTATTGGAAAATCGTTAATTCCATCAATTCTAAATTGATACACTATTTTCATATAATCAATATTCAAGCTTTAACGATCATGTTTAGGTTCGAGTTTTGAGTTTTCCAACGAAAAAAGCTCATAATGATATCTGAAAATCACAAAATTGGTGTCAAATTTTACGGAGTTTAAAAGTGGACAGCATTATCTTGATTTGAAAAAAAAGTTTTTTGATTTATTTTTCAAATTGTCGCCTCCAGAACCGTGGGAGTGGAGCTTGCGAAAAGCACCAATGAAAATTAAATCCACGATTATTAGGGAATCGTTTATCCAATCGATACTGAATTAATACACTATCCTAAAATAAATTATCTAAAAGCTTTCATGAACAGATTTTTAGATTTCACCTTGAGCTTTTCAACAAAAGAAGCTCAGAAAGGTATCCAAAAATCCCGAAATTGATGTTGAATTTCATTTCATGACTAATGAAACTACACTCTGCCTAAATTATCGGGCACTTCATTTGGCTACAACTGTAATTATCGGTTTTATTAGAGCTTTCTGCAAGCTCGACTTTCACGGTGTCTGGAGGCCATAATTCCTGAGATAAGTAAGGCGTCTCAGAATGAAGCTAAAGCTGGATACTTTGACGTCACATTGACAGATTTGTATGCGCTGTTCCACATTCTGAGCTTTTGTGAGAATGCTTTCGGATTTGAATTCGACCTTCTATTCCAGAAAAAAACGCTTAAATGTTTCTAAAAATCCTTTCAAAAAAGTTCAATGTCATATAAATAAAGTTCGATATTCTCACCACGTTCCGATCTATAAAAAATCGGTTCTGAAAAAGCTCATTCTATAATGACGAATAAACTGACACTTTGTTCTGATTCTCGAACCCTTAGTTAAACCATAACGACTTCAATTACCGTTTTTATCGGAGCTTTCTGCAAGCTCCACTTCCACGGCGTCTGGAGGCAACAATATTCGAGATAAATTTGATCACTTTTTTTTTTTTGTAAAACGAAGCTTAATTCGAGTACTTCAGAAACCTCTTGGAAGATTCGGATTTCTTTGATTCCTCGAACAGTTATTCCCCTCTGTTTGTTTCCAATTGGGCTGCTTTCTCAACGTTTGATGCAAACTCACCGATAATAGCCAGGGTTTTTGCTGCATCACACTTAATTGTGTGTTTAATATAAGTGGCTGCCACTTGATGGTCGGCAATTAAACGCCAGCCACTGCACCCCTATGAGTCACTTATCAATTAAGCTCAGTGCAGCAGCAGCAGCTGTATTAGCTCATTCCACGTCTCAACTTTACTGCATTATTTATATCGCCAATCTAACGTCACTGCCGGTAGCCAATTCACGAGCTATTAAAATTCCCCCAAGAATCGCGCTCAACGAACAGAAATTCCTCGGGAATCTCGTCAGGATTGACTTCGGATTGATTAGGACGTCGCTTCTCGAGTCTGTGGGGTGAACAAGCTGACCTGACCCCGCGACCTTACCATCGTCGTTTCATCTGTAGTCAAACCCAAGTAGTCCGCCGTCTATCCCGTCCTCGGCGTCTTTGAGCCACTGCCAGAGGACCAAATTAATCCTCTGGATGAGCCACTCCGCATTCCATCGATGCCGACCTGGTTGATTGAACCTTCGGCACCAAATTCCGGTCATTGATGGTCGAGGATTTTTTTTCCGAATGCCTTCCGGCGCGGTGCACTGAGAACGCGCGGAAAATTTCATCCGGGAATACGCTAGCACCTGAGCTCCACCGTTTTGAGCCACTCCTCGTGATCACGAGGCCATCGAGCTTCCAGAGGGGTATATCCGTCTTGTAGAATCGAATTCAATCAATGTTCGGATTATTTGATGCTCCGTATTACGTGCCGTCGTGTCGTCTGCTCCTGATCCTCAGACTCTCATGATTCGATTACGTTACTTTTCTACCATTCATCCATTTAGACTCGAACGATATAGAGAGGGATAGAGTGGATGGATTAATAAAGAATAATCTCGTAACCTCTGCCGAAGCCAGAGGCAAGGGAACCGATACTAATGGCTAACTTCTGCTCCCACTGGTACAGAAGAACTCTTCAGAAGTAAAAACGACGCTTCCGTTGCCACAGGGTTGGCATGACGACGTGCTCTTCGATATCCGATGATTAATTTCATCCAGGTTATGAGACACTGTCTTGTATTCTGAAAAATGTTGGGGATCAATTCCGGATAGTTTTTCAGGGTACGAATGTCGTTTCTTTAAGGTAAAGTTTCTGTCTATCGGGTTCAGACCGGATATGACTGACCAGAGGAGCAGGAACTTCTGCTAGTGATCATTTATCTCGGTCTGAAAGTTTCACGATCGAAGGTTGGATGGGTGGAATACGACTTGAAGTACTCTGCAGGATCCAGATATCGCCTCATGAAGCTGAAGCATGTAGTTTTGGAAGAGGATCGTAGGAATGTTGCCACGATGCTGATGCTTTTATAGGAAATACTTGTGTAGCTCGAGATATTGGGAAAATATTGCTGCGAAAATTCAGATGTTTGGGATTTTAGAGAAAGTAATGGGTGAACAACATTTGGAACATTTCGATGCTTTATGGAATCGATCATCTCCAATATTGACAGGATGTTTAATTCTTGCAATATTCCAGAAGATTGAATCGTCCCGAAATTTGGGAATATATGATGTCGATACTTCGGTAAATGAAACATTTTCACTGTCCAGAGAATATTGAACAATATTGTGATGAAGCAATGTGTTCAATGTTACGATATTTCAGACAGTAAAACATCCAAAAAAACCTCAAGATCTAGTGATATTCCAGGGAATAGAACAACCATGAGATTCTGCATTGGAATATTTGTAGGGAATCGAACATTCAGAATATTGGACAACGTGGCAATATCGCAATATGTCAGAACACAAAACATTTCAACATCTTCGATTCCTTAATATTTCGGGAAATGAATATTGGCACGCATTGAACATTGAACAAATATTGTGAAATAATGTTGGAACAATGGACATGGATTTTGTTAATATTGAGAAATTATTGCGATGTCTTTCTGAATTTTGGGCGACTCTCGTCCTGTTTCCTCTTTCTTCTCAGACACATAGAGATGACTTTCCCCTCGAGTTTACTTTGCGGACACCGAGGGTCGAATTTCAGAGTTTGACGAAACTTGGGAGTGCCTAAATTGATGAAAGAAGGTTCTCAAAAAGGTTGAAAACTTTCTCAAAATTCAAGATCGCAGGTTCCATTCCCTCCCCTTCTGATACTCTTCGTCAACTTTTTGTTTCTAATTATTGACACAGAAATGGAACGAAAAATTCTGTATTGTCTTACAAGAATCCGTAATAACTATAAAAATGAACAACAAAATATGTCAATCGAACTGAAGATTGGATTATTGTTATCTCAGAAATATTCCGGTCAAAACTGTGAACAAATGAAAAAAAGTAAAATTCCTCGGTGAGACTTTCGTAATTATTAACTTTATACTATTTTTAAAATATTATGGAAAATTATTGGGAAAAAGAAGCAGAAAAATTTCGGTTCGAACGAAAAATGATAAAAGAAAACTGTGAACAAAAAAAAAAAAGAAAGAAAAACTGAAAGGAAAATTATAGGTTATTTTTATTTTTCTGAAATCTGAAAATAAGATTCGAATTCTGATTCAAAATCATTCTAAAAAAAAAAAAAAAATACCTGTGGAAAAACTGAATTAACTGATTGAACTGTTTTTTCAAGCTCATAGAAATCGTAGGAGAAAAATAAACGAACAAAAAATGAATGAACGAAAATGGAAAAATCGTCTGCTAGAATCGCACAAAGTTGGAAAACTTAATCTTCGTCTCTCTTTCTCCATTTCTTCGAAGCTATAATATTTTTCCGCTACTTTATTACTGGTAATAAAGTTTTGTCACGATCTGTGATCACCCTATTAGTATCATTCATTATTTAGTTTCCTAGATCTATATATGTGTGTGTGTGTGAGAGAGAAAAGTTTCTCAAGTTTTTCCAGCTTGCCGATAAGAAGAATGCTGTAAGGATTTCCGCGGACATTTCCAAACTCTCGTACCACACAACCAACGTGAACATAGTCGTTATTGATACTCTCGATGAAAGTTTTCCGCAAGCTCAAATTCTCCCTCTCTCATCTCTCTCTCTCTCTCTCTCGTTCTCTCGCTATAGGCAAGATATGAGTTGTCAACTTGGAATAAAAACATATTCCGAAGTAGTCAACGCTACTACGACGTAGCTACGACGTCTGCCCCCCCTCCTCGCACATCTAGCAAAGAACAAACAAACTTATATATCATATATATACCGTATATCGTTTGTCATTTACTTCTCAACGACTCCAATTTCAATCAGTCATTTCTATGTACACATATATGTATATATATATATATATTTTACGAAAGTTTTTCCCCAACGTCGTCGCCAACTTCCCCCTCCCCACCCCCCTTTGTGAGAATTTACGAAATAGGGTGAGGGGGGGGGGGGATTATTGAATATATTGAGCCTCTAAAAAATGGCGTTTTTCAAATTAGCTGATAAGTTTTTTGATTTTGATCTTCATAAAAAGTTTGTGGTCATAAAAAATGTCAAAAGGAAAAAAAATGGTTCCAGAAATACGTTCATAGAAATATTTTTCTTGATTTGAAAGATTTGAAAGAATTATTAGTGGATAAAAGAAGAGTTTTATGTTTATTTTGTGAAATATTGAACATTTTTTTCAGAAACAAAATAAAAAAAAAAAGTAACTGGAATATTTGTACATATATTTATTTCCAAAAAAATCGTGGGCAAATAATTTTCGATTTATTACTTGATTAATTTCTACGATTCTGTTACGATATTTTATTCTTATCGTGCATTATAGTCGACTTTCGTACATTCTTGTAGAAATTTTTTACCGTGATGAGAAATTTTTTTTTTAAAACACTTTCAAGTGGGAATTTAATGATAAAAAATCGTAATCGTTCGTTTCAATTGTAGAAGTTGGATGATTTTACGGGATTCCAATTTTGAATGATTATTGAGTGATTCCATGCGATTTATAACCGATTCCAACGATCTTATGACGTTTTCAAAATTATTCAAATCAATTTTCAAAATCAGAAATTAATTCTATATGCAATTCGATGCAATTTTTGAACTGTTTTTTTTTTATTGTCGTTCTTCTCAGATTCATGGTAGAAATTTTTTTTTTTTAATGTCATTGAACAAAACGTTCTATTCTTTCATTCGAATTCCTCAAGAGAGAGAGAAAAAAAAATGAAAGAGAGAAAGAGAGGAAAGAGAAGATAAATGGAGTTAAACGAAGTGTAAACTTTTCACGAATCAGTTTGATATTCCTCTGAAAGTATTTTATTGTCCCGTTTCTCTTTTTTTATTTCTACTTCATAATCTATTTCCGATATCATTTCGTCTCTCACGAACTCGAGTGCAAATTACCTTTTGCTACCAATTGCGAACGTTATGTACATTGAATACTGAAGATATTTTATCTGGATGAAAAACAAAAAACACTTTGCACTGAAAATTAATTCTTTCCCTCACCTTTTGATCTTTTACAGTTCGCGAGTGTCAACGATATGGATACCTCAAGAAACGAGACTTCTATGAAGACCCTGTGTCTTCTATGGCTGGCTTTTCTACTGGCCAGTGCATCAGCTGAGGGAACATTGGAAAAGCTGCACGAAGGTGAGTGTCGAGATCTGTAAATTGGTGGAGACCCTTATCTTGGTCTAATAGTGGACAGACTGAAAGTCCTGACCCCTAACTGGTGCTCGTATTCAGTTTTTTCATCATATCTCGACAACTATCGATCCTATCGTCACGAAGGTCGGTATAGAAAATGAAGCTCACTAAATTCTCTACAACAAAGGTTCCACGCATTTTTCTTGTATCTTCGATAGTTTGTCTCTAATACAACAGTGAATACGTACATAATTCTCACGAGGTTCTGTACCAATATCGATACCTTCAGGCCTGTATTACACAAAAACTATCGAAGATATGGAAAAAATGTATGATACCTTTGTTGTAGAGAATTTCATAAGCTTCATTTTTTGTGATCACCTTTGTGACGATAGTATCAATAGTTGTCGAGATATATTGAATAAACTGAATTCGAATGAAGTCTTCAACACCTCATCTCATCCATTTTCCTATGTTTGACAATTTGGCTGGAGTAATAGAAGAATTGAGTGAGGAATGATCAAAAGGCTCCGAAACTGGGTCACGCAAACTTCAACTGTATGAAACTCGGGCGGAAATTTCATTAGCAGAGGAAATAATTTCCCAGTTTGGGGGTTTAATTCATGGCATATATATTATTATATGCTTAACCGATGTGGCCAAAAGCCAGAGAAATAATTGAAACTCGTAGTGATCATTACCGCAATTCTCTCTCTCTCTCTCTCTCTCTCTAGCACTGCAGATGGACTCTTCAACTGTTATAATTAAACACTGCCTATAATCAACCCTTCGGCGATAATTTTAACCTCTCTCGGTCGTTGTTGAATTCAATGCGGTATATGCAGCGTGATTATTTGCACTAGTATATGTATAGTGCAGGAAATTGATTGATTTCACTCAATTATTGCGAATTGGGAATATTTTTTTTTTTTAATTCGTATACGTGTAATCATTAAACACGTTATTTTGGAGCAAAATTCATGTCTACAATATTGCGATCTCGTAAGGAATTCAGGAAATATTGCTGTGTTATATTTCTACTCATGAGATACCTGCAATATTGAGTGAAACTCGGTACACCGAAATATTTTTGTATTGGAATACTGTCTCAATATCGGAATAATTTTTGTGCTGACATTTTATTGAAATATTCCAACGTCTTAGCATTGAAATAATTCAGAAATGTTGTCGAAATATTCCAATAACTTGTTCAGTGAATCACATTCCAAGTATTCCTCCAATATTTGCTGAAAATTCTCTCAATTTTCGCAATATTCGCTCAATATTACAAATTTAGATACGAAAGAACGATGAGATATCACAGCCCGTAGTTTTTGAGCTCGTAGTCTAGCCGCGGGTGGGATAAAAGGTATAAATTTTAAAGCATCCGTCATGCCCACTTAGAGTTGACTTATAATGTAACGCCGAGCCTGATCCCATTACACTAATTCAAAATCGCCCGCCCGCCCCCGGCTAAAAAGGAAGACAGAATTATGAACCTAAGAGGGTTCCGGTTCTCCATTCATAACGCCTTTTTTTCAATCCGGTTATGAATTTCCATATGCATAATGAAACCGCATACCTTTGAATGACGTCATTCAGGATTCAACAAAATGATCCAATATTCCTTCAATATCGTCAATATTTCCTCGATCTTCGCACAATTATTCTTCTTCATTCTTGAAATCTATTGAAAACTGCTGTATTTCGTCATCATCTTCAACATTTTCTCGTCACTCATCCAATATTCCTTCGATATCTCTTGAATATTGCAATAATTCGTCAATTCTGCTCTATATTCCCATTATTTCATCAATATTCCCACATTATTTTCCGTTCTTCTGCTTTAAAACTGCAATATTCCTCCGATATTTTCAATATCTGAACATGTTTGCCTTCGAGCCGACGCGACATGTTCAACATTTTAGCAGCTTGCATTGATCTTACCGCAAAACGACGTGTCGTATGAATGACGCGGTTTTTATGACGAATGAATGGAAATGGAAAAGGAATCTATACAGACCCTCGTAGAATTACTCTTTGTACACGGAAGCTGTGGTTGTGGCTGACCACGACCACGTCCGGAAGTAAATGCTTTCATTTTTAGCGGTACGACATTATCTCACAGTAGCCTGTCGTCAAACGACTGGAATGAAACCGCGATAAGGTTAACGTTTTATCTACTCCGGCCTTCCGGCCGATAGTCATTCATATAAGTTAACTAGCGCTTCAATGAATTGTGCTTCCTCTACCAGCTGCAGGATAGGTAAATGCATAGACTCGAGTCATTCAGGCTAGAAAATATTCAGTGGAATCCGTAGGAATCGTTATAAAATTATTGTTGATTTATTGGGAAAAATATTGTGTACAATGTTCGCAATATTTTGCATGTATTGAGGAGTAACGAAAATTCAGGAAATATCCGGAAGGTTTAGATGTCTGGAATGTTGAGAACTTGATGAATGAACAACGTGCCAGTATTTGATGAAGCTGACCATCCGATAAATATTGACGGAATATTGTAATATTCGAGAAAATCGAACGTCTTCGAAATCGAAAAAATATCACACAGCATTATTTCATTATTTGCATTATTTCAGTGAATTTAAAGTTTTTGTTATTCAGGGAATATTGAAGAATATTTGAGATATTTTATAAAATTTGTAAAAACATGTTCAATATTATTACCTCATTTCAGAAAATGACACATCTAAAAATTTTCAATATCACATAATATTCCGGGGACTGAAACGAATGAAATTTTTTTTCATATTGGAATATTCGTAGGAAACCGAACATTTAAAACATTCTCGCAATATTCCAGAACACAAAACATCAACACGAAACATTTTAGATTCTTCAATAATTCGTGAAACGAATATTGGCACAATATCGCACAAAATTCTCAATATTCCGATCCATTTATTCCAATATTTAATCCACAACATTGGATGAATATTTTGATATGATGTTCAATTATTGCAATATTTATCTGGATTCATGGAATTTCCGAACAATTCGTACTAAATATTCAGAGGCTGCGCCAAAAATACTAAAAATGACGACGACATAAAGACAAAATCTTCTCGATCAATAATTTACAGTAATTCAAGGATTCTTCCAAATTTCGAGTGCGAAGTATGTCCTCTTCATCTTCAATAAATCGTTGATCAAAGGTGATTTCTAATTAGTGAAGACGTCAACAATGTTGTTCGAGAGGTTCCAATTATCTCACGATTCATCCGGCGCTTTCCTTTCCGAAGCGCATCTTTTCCAATCCAAATTCTCTCCTCCTCCTCATATGCTCGCCCATGCGTTCCAGCCTGAGGGAAGACTGAAGACGGAGGGCGTTTGAGCTTGGCTGAGGAACCAACTCTCATTCTCACGTGTCGACACTCAATTTCGTTTGATTTGTTATCTTCCCGCGGGCTGTGTTGGCGCTGGTAAAGAAGATGGCCCCGCGTTCTGTTAGGAGTGGGAAAGGAGGGGTACTCAGAGTCAGGATACCATCCATGTCCATTTATTTCCATACTCACTTCGAAACGGGGTCCTGTCTCACCCTGTGTACGGATTTACGTCCTCGTATTATATAAGCTTAGTTTTCTTCTGAATATATAACACATGAGGGATGGTGATGAGGAGGATGAGGAAGAGTGTGTCCTCGAGCTGTGAGAACTCAACAAAAAAAACCTTTCTTTTTTGTTTCTTCAAAATTAGATAATTTTACTTAGATAAGAGTTATTTCAAGCGATATTCCACATATACTGACTTCGAGAAATTTCAAGTCATTTTTTGCAAAGCTAATTATTTCGGTGAAGAATGGTCAATAATTTCAGGCTCATTTGAATAGATTCCACTTCTTTCTGATCAAATTTTTGTCCAACTATAAAAAAACAATTTTCACTAATTTTTTTCAAATCCTACTTCTCGGATATATGTATATTCGAAAAAGTTTGTTTTCTGCAACTAGAATTTTTCCCATTTCCTTCCCATGTATAGAATTCTCATTTTCATGATGCATATATGATGCGATATCGTTCGTTACTGGAAATCTGAATACGAGACTTTGTGAATAACTGCGGTCAATTCCGCTCGTCGCTTCAGTAATTGAAGAGTAAGTATCGATCGACCCCGGCTTTCTAAAGATAGAATAATCATAAATAATACGGGAAATGAGAGTTATACCACCTCCTAGTGACCTGCAGAAAAGCAGAGTCAAGACAATCGCGGGAATTCACATGACGTACCATTCTAGAAAAATTTTGAATCACTATTAATAGTAATTTTGATAGTTCTTCCACTGATTCCAGTAATTTGAAGTGTTTTCTAGAACTACAATTTGAGCAATGACAAGAAGTGACAAGTAGTTTAATTTTTTCCAATTTCCAGTAATTTTTCAGCTTTTTGCACAGAAACAAAATTCTGTGAATCTGGTCACAAATTTTTTTGGGAATCTTGCTACAGGTTCCTTTGATATTCTAACAATTCTAGATTCTTCTTTTTCGCACAACTTATTTGATAGTGATTTCAATCGATTTCGAAGGATTTCGATTGATGTTATCAGGACTAAAAGCTTTCGAACCTGATCATCCCATCGCAAAATGTCTTAATTCATTTTAAAAATCCTTCGCTCGAACTTAGAATCTGATTACCCAAATGCAGAGGATCGATAGCGTCCTAAATTCTCTGTGCAGTCTGATAACTGCCAGTGACTGATGAATAATTGGATCTACCCGAAATATACCGTAACGTAATAAGTAGATAATTGGAGAATCCGTTCGCCTCTCAGTTCTGAATAAAACCGCAAGAAAATAAAAAAATCGTATCTGGCAATTTATCAAAAATCAGGTCAGGTCAGGTCACGAGGGGATGGAGGTGCTGGGGTACGTCTAGCTATTGACATAATGAACGAACTTTGAGCGAGGAGAGAAAGAAACGCTCTAGAAAAAAATAAAAAAAATAAAAAAAAAATTGCGGACCAAGTTTGTGAGATAGAAAGAAGAAAAAAAGCGAAAAAAAAGAATTTATCGTGAGATAACGGGGAGGGGCGGTATAAAAGTTTGAAAAATTCGTTGAGGAGACGCCAAGAAATCCACCCCGTCACTGTTAGACTGCCGTCCAAGAAGCACAAAGAACAAAATGGCGGCTAAGTCACGTTTGTCTTACGATTCTCTGGCCCAAAGATCCTCTCAGATCTCCGGGTTACTGTTTGTTCTTTTCGTTGCGGTTTACAGTCACTTCTTCTTCATTCTCTCATCTCGGATATATAACTGGCTAGACTAGAGACTCCGACTTCCTCTTCGCCTCATTCTTCTTCTACTTCTTCTTCTTGTTCACGACTTCTTTCTCTATGACTCTACCCCTGCACCACCTCATCCTCCACCACCAAAGATTCTTTCAAAAACTTAACTTATTTAATTTCCTCGCCCTCTTGCGGAGGCTCCGGCTCGGTGTCGCCCTCCCTCTTTCCTAGCTCTGGAAGAAATGCAGGCTAAAATGAAGACTTTCAATCCGCAAGTTTGTGTAATGGTGATTTTTCCCACGAAGAAATGAGACCCTTTTATCACACAGAGTGAGAAAGTTTTCAGTAGGGATTCTACGATGTTGATAATGTGGAAGTCAATAATTTTTTAGGTTGAATATTATTGAGGTGCTGCAGGATTGCAAATATTGATGAATTACACTTTGAGAGTTGAAATTTGTTCTACGTGACACAAATATCCTGATTTGGTGTTTTCTAGAGGAGGATATTCCCAGAATTGCTCGATATCCCCAATATTGAGGGTGTAACATCATGTTACATGAAAATATTGCGATACAATAAATAATTATTGAATTATTGAAAGTTCTCAACAATATTCCCGCAATATTTCACAGAGTTCTCGCAGATACATCAATTCCTCAAACATATCAGACTACGATATTGCCTCAATATTGCAGTCAATGCCTCGCTCTCAATTCTACACGTCAAGATAGTGTCAGGATAGCCGACTGTATCAACGTCCATAGAAAAGTTTAAAAGTGGGTTGCGGATCATAACCCTACTTTATGGATGCAGTAATGCACACGGAATGCACACCGCACACGGTACACAGGGTAGGGAAGTGAAACAAAAAAGAGTTGTAGAATTAACAATAACAGAAGTCGTTAATTAAATTACTAGACTGACACAGCAGACAGCCGGTTCTCAGGAATAGTCGCATCGCGCTTGTTTGTCCACGTCACACGGTGACTTTTTCCACCTCGACTATTCCAGTTCATATAGCTTCATAACTTTTATCCAGTTTATTCAACACTCGGATGTACTGCATATTAAACTTCTGTGGCTATTATTGTTTGCTTTGTACGATGCGGTCACACATAACCCCACTTTAGATGCAGTCATGAATTACAAATGACTTAGAGATTTTTTTACCCCGGCTATAGAAACCGACCAGAAATAAATGAAAGCCGAATGTCCAACAATCCAACTTTTTTCTTTTCTTTCGAGTCACTTTCTTAGGTTATACAATAAATCAGGAATCAAAATCCAAGTCGCAAAAGTCATCGTCAAAATCTCGTTATTGAACCGAGATAGGAGAAGAGAGAAGACCTCAAGTCTTCTTAATCACGTTCGTTTCTTTATTTTTTACTTCTCGTCTGGTCATTTGATCAGGATATTTCTGGTGAAAGGCGGATGAAGATGAGTCGAGAATGATAGCCTGGAGAATATCAACGACCACAAAGGAACCGAAATGAGTCAAGCGAGGGCCGTCAATTCGATTAACCTCGAGCTCAGATTCATCTAGAGCTGAAACAATATCACGATCCTTGCGTCGACTGGTATCGAAATCCGAAATGTTCCGCTTTGAACAAAATCGAATTCATCGATGGTGAGAATCGTTCAACCCGTTTTCGAGATATCGTCACATTTGTTCTTTAAATAACTTTGGAAGTATTGAATCGATCGAATCAAATTTCATACCAGTTCTTAGTCACGAAAAACTGCGTGAATTGAGACTAATTTGATCAAAATCGGCTTATTAGTTCCCGAGATATCTTCGCTCAAAGTAAATCCAGCGCAGCGCTGCGCGCAGCAAAAGACTGCGCTAAATCTTCTAGGCGCCATATCTCGGTTTTGGATCATCGGAACATCGCTCTGTTGGGTATCGTTCGATTCGGGCTGATTTCAGCTACGACTTCGTCACCAAAAGGGAACGGTACGAGCCTAAAAGAAATTATACTCGTCGATTAGGAGTCTCTAGAAACTTTACAACTCTTGTCTCAGTCAATTTGAGCCGTTCTCTTCTTGTATAGCTTCAAAGTTCTGTCTGCCCGTTGAAAACATCCATCCAGACAATCGTTTAGGGCTGAATCAGTTGGACCGGATGATTCCGTGTCGGTGGGCATCGTTTAGGCAGTCTTCGTATATATTTGGTTCAGACACAATGGCGTATATAATTTGGTCTCCGAAACGACTCATTGATATGCGTCTGGTCCGTTGTGCGCGGTGCGCATGCTTGTGGTAGGGAATCGTCCCTTTGGACACCCTCGTCACCCGGAACCTGGTTAGCCGTTTCAATTTCCCCTTGTCCTGCACAAAACGTAAAGGTAACCGTACCCGTCGTCGACCTGACCCGACCCGTCCCGTCCCGTCACGACGCGTCGCGACGCCAGTCGACCGATAACATCCGTTCAATGGGCGTCCGACCGTGTCACAGATATCATTATTACCAGCACAGTGATGGCCGTCCCAAAAGCCGCATTGATCGACGTTCACGCAATCGAACCTCGACTCGTAAGCGTGGATCGAACTCGATTTTGAGGTTGGGGGAGGAATCAGGATCGTTGGAAGCACGAGTAGAGGCTGAGATTGGGTGACTTGGTCGAGACTTGGTTGAAGAATTGTGAAAAAATGAGGATCCTGTGGTTATTCAGAACCACGGTCCATGTTTTCCGGAAGATGTTCTCACGTGTTCAGCGTTATCGGATAAAAAAAACACGCCTCGGCAAAAAGTACGTTACCACTATCTTGACGAGACTGAGTTCGCGAGGGAAGGGTGAACAAAAAAACGGATGAAGAATATCCGCCAGATGAGATGCTGCCTTCCGGGAAAATGGAAGAACGGATAGACGTGGAGTTTATCCGCTCTCGGCTAGCCAGCCATCTCGTACTCGAACTACTTATGATGGAATGCGTTCGTGATATCAGATTTTTTTATGGAAACTGATTCAAAAAACACAGAAATATATCCTCACATCACAAACCGTCTTGATCTCGTCAATTATTGCCACAATCTCCCAATGGAAGTTTCCACACAGCGATATATCGCGTCCTCTGCATTGCATCAATAATGTCCTCCTGCGCGTGAAGGGAGGGTGTCTTCCGTCCAAGACTCCGCGTCTTATCCTCTCAGTCACTTTTTCATAATATCAGTGTCTCAAAAGAGGCGGGAGCCTCCTCTCTTATCCACTCCAACAGAGGTGATGAAATCGACAGGTCCACCAGATCGTCAAAGTGGGTATAAGAGAAGTGGAAGGGGGAGGGGTTTGGGTTTCGGATACAGGGACGCGTTTGATGGTCCGGGTCCGGGTTCTGTGATGGTAGGGCGTCGCGGGGTACCTCGTTAGGCAAAAACGTTGGAGATGATGGATGGACGCCAAATTGCATTAATTAAATTCACCGTGACGCCCTTCACCGAACCGATATATAGACTGGAGGGGGGAGGGGGAGGGAGACCTCCGTCTCCC
Organism: Euura lappo; assembly: GCA_018257835.1. Lineage (NCBI taxonomy): Eukaryota > Metazoa > Arthropoda > Insecta > Hymenoptera > Tenthredinidae > Euura > Euura lappo. Next base: position 66,411 of record JAEUYN010001895.1, read on the forward strand.
GAGGACATAGTGCGCTCACCCGTCCATCGACGTAACGTTACGGGTCACATCCTTTGATGTTCCTCGATAATTCTTGCGCGGATTCCATCTGATAGGGACGCAGCCATTCAGGAAGAAGAAGAAGAAGACGAAGAAGAAGAAGGAAAAAAAGCAGGAGAACAAGAAAAAGGAGGAGGAGGAGGAGGAGAAAAAGGGAGAAGGACAAGCTATTCAGAAAGAAGAAGAAGGGACGAAGAAGAAGGAGGAGACTAAGAAACAGAAGAAGGAGGAGGAAAAAAAGTCGAGTTGATCATCCAAATTCACTCAATATTTTTCTGAACTTCGTTCAACGTCTGACCAAGGCGCGATCACTTTGACGAGCAGAGGTGGTACAGGAGGCATTTGTAAAACAGGAGAACCTTGCTGTTCCCTCCTTCTGATCCCTGCGGGGATTCCCCCACCTCCATAACACGCGGAAACGGTTATGGACCAGCCGAAAGATTTTCGAGAGTAAGACATTAAGAGATCAGAGGTGATCTCCGCCTCCTTCCTACCCGTGGATCACCTCCTCCACCTCCTCCCCCCACTTCTGCCTCAGGCTGGATTAGAGAGGGAAAATAATGGCCGCGGTTTAACAGTGTGCAGCATGTGTTGTGCGGTTCGGAATAAGTTAAGTAAGGGTTACGGCGACCGAAACCAGACAGATATTAAGTATAATTTAGCGTAGGCTGGAGGAGGGGGAGAGGCTGACCCTCCGATCTTTGATCTCACTCCTCTTTCGCTATCCATACAATTTGCTCAGATTTTCTTCTTCCCTAACCGTCTTTATCTTCGTCTCTACAAATTCCTTGCGAATATCTGCAATCAGAATAATTCACCCTGTGATATCTTCATCGGTTATTCTCAAAATGGCGATGGGGATGAAGCTCCGGGTCTCCCGGTTCCGTGGCCGGCGTGTTTGTTAATTAACTTCAAGCTCGATGATATGTTTCCATGTTTTTCGTGTGCGAGTGTGTTTGCTAATAAAATGGCCGGTCAGTAAGCAGGGGACAAGATCAAACGGATTGGAATGGGTCGAGTGGGTGGGTATGTACCAACTTCCCTCGAAAATAAATAAATGCTCGAACAAATAAACAAACAAGCTAGACACGGGGTCTTTAGAGCATGTCGAGAAGGAGGGTAGACACAGAAACTGGATACGGTGCCATTTTTTTTCATCTCATGCATAACACGCTGTCCTCATTTTCTCTTTTTTTTTCTTGTTTTTCCATTTAAATGCCGAGGAAGGAACCTCAGCCCCGAAAATATTACTTGGGTTGAACTTTGAGTACTTTTTTCTGTGAGAAACTTTTAGAACCAAACAAGAACGCTTGTCTCGTATCCATCTGCGTAACTGTGCAAAGTTTCCTGCAAGACAAGAAAGGAAGAAGTGTTCAGTGTTTTGGAGGAGAGTTCTGGATACTTTTTAGCTTTCATTAGTTTAATTCGTCGGCACTGAAAAGAAGCTTCACGACACAGACCGTAAAATAAAGTGTTTTATAGCATGTTCTCGAATTATTATAGGTTTACTATTCAAGATCATAAGAGATTCTATGAATTGTCGAAATAAATCTCATTTTCGTAGTATTTTCTGATCATTCTGGAAGATTCTTTCATCTTGTAAAGATTTTTTGGGGATTATTCAGCTCCTCGAACAATTAACAGCACTCCTGTATCTTCAAGAGATTCAGTGTCTTTCGAAGCTTGAAAAAGAGTTTTTTCATAACTTCACAAGTTCTTATATAATTCAAGTGTATCGAAAGGGATTTCCACATCGAATCTAATATCGTTTCCATTATTCCTGAAAGACGACAGTCCTGAGTCATCTTCCAATACTGGAGATTGAAATTCTGAAAGATTCTGTCGGATTATAGAATTTTTTTCCAAATTCCATTCCATTCCAAATTCAATGAAAAATCGCCACAGATCCTTTTTTGCGCAAAAAAAAAACTAACAAATAAGACCATAATCTTCAAGCGAATCTGCAACAATCAACAAAATTATGCTCGCAGTTTCTTAAAATCTTATTTTGAGGTTAATTCCTGCAAAGTTTGATCGCAGTTTCGCTAGAAAGCGCGTAATAAGATTATGAATAATCTTCCGGTCTGCTCGTATACGGTATTCCAGGAATAATCTTCCTCCCCTCGATTCTTCCCACCTGTGTGAGACCACGCCGCTTCCAATACTCCCATCCGATATGAAAACGCTCCGAGGTGGTACGCGCGACTGACTCACGACACCGACGCGCGCCAGCGTCGTCCTGCGGCCGATGTTCAGCGGCCGAGAATCCCCGAAGTTTACCGAGGGCTCCCGAATCCCTCACTAAGGACTGCTCGCATAGGTTAGCCGTGTCGCGCGCTAAATCGAGCCGACTAGTCGTGCCGCGGCGGTTCAAAAGGCAGGTTTGTGTCGCTTGGCACAACGCGTGAGTGTCGTCAATAACGCTATCGAGATCGCGTCTTTTTTTCGTTCTTTTATTTTAAATCCCAGTGTCTCGAGAACAAGCAAAAGAATTGACCCTCGGAATAATGAAAACTGTGATCGTAGTCGCAGACGACTTAAAAAAGGAGCAAAAAAACTGCGTCAGTGAAACAAAAACCGGATGTGAGACGTAAAGTTGTTTGTGCCACAAAAGATTGGTTCGTTTGTTTCGAAAACGTGTTCCGTCACTGTTTGTGCTTCTTATAATTTTCTCAGAAGAATCGTTCGACGCTTATCTCAATTATCACCGTCTCGCTGGGCCTGCGGTCGAGATACCGAAGCGCGAGGTCGAAGCACGTGCGACAATCTCGAAGACCAAACATTGATAAAGCGAGTAGAAACTTTGTGTGTTGACGAAAATCGTCGTTCCGCTTACGGTGAGCGACCTGAAGCTTGCCGCGCAAAGGGCAACAGCCTTGCGGCCAGCTCAAGGGCAGCGTGGCGCGCGATCATCCAGCGTGTTGCTGGTAGTTTTCAATAAGATTCCTTGTGTCCATGCCTAGTTGAATTGTGAGTTTGTGCTTATCCTCACCGAGTGCGAACAGAGTCGGATATCCAAAATGGTACGACGATTTCCGGATGTTATGATCCTGATTAGGGCAGCTGTTACCGCAGCTGTCCTAAGCCAGTTGGGAGCGCTCGCCGTCAGGCCCTCCGGAACTCATCCCGGACACGCTTACTTCGAGCAGCCATGCTGTGGCCATTCTCATCTCAGACATCACAAAGGTACATTCCGAGAATGTTCTATCTTCTATGTCTATAGAGGAACAAGTGGCATCAACGCCCAGCCCAAACTTGAAATTCGGGCAACATGTTCCCTCCCAAGCGGGATAAAAGGGGTAAAACATGTTTTCGCGGATTCACCTTTGCTTCAAATGGCTGCTTATTCAAATACTTAGAAAGCAGTTTGAGCATTTTTCGGAATTCGTCTCCCAAGGGAATAAAAAGGGGTAGAAACCATTTTTTAGGTGCGCAGCGCCGTTCGGGGTTGGTGCGTTACTATGGGATAAGGAAGACGAACGGAAGCGTGGGAACGTCTAGAGAGCGAAGCTTCCCGTGACCGTGGCACTACCGAATTGTGGTCGGGTCGAGGGACTCGCCAAACCATCGATAGTTGAGGGTTGGCCTTTCTTTCGTGTCAAGGTCATTCATTTGTCGTTCAATAAATTATGTGACTTCATAAAGTCAGAAATTCCAACTTTCAACTATCGATGCTTTTTGGCCAAAATTGTGTCCAAACAACTGGAAAATATGTTTCGTTAAGGCGGATCAATTATTAATTGAGGAATACACCAAGTATTCTCAATTTTGGATTTTGGAAATGTTTGCGGTGCCCCTTGGGGCGAGTGAACCAAATTTTTTTTCTAGTTGAGTCACATTTCTGCCATTTTGGACGCCTTTGAGGCCGTTTGGAGAAAATTTGTGACGGAATCCGGGGGTTTTGAACCGATTGAAAAAAGTTTTGGCTTGTTTCGAAGCCCCCGGAGTCTGATGATCTCAACTTTCAGAGCGGAAAATCTTCATAGCACAAGAATCTTTGAGATCGGAGTCTGAGAAACGCGTCTTTCGAAAATTGATATTTCATCGTTGCTTGAGCTTCGTTAACCACATCAACGAAAAATTCATGTCAATTTTTTTCGTCCCTTTATTTCCTCCTTTGTTCCGTTTCGTTGAAATAGAAACAAGTTGGTTGATGATTAAAAATGAGTAAAGGTTAGAAAAACGTCGATTTGAAACCCGTGTCAATTTTCGACTTGCTATTGTCGCAGTCAATTTTTTGACACTGTTTCCCTCGCTCAAAAAACGACACCAAAATCGTCAGAATTTCAACATTCTATAATTGCTAAAATAATTTGTGAAATGAATCCATTCCAACGTTAAAAAAATTTGACCAGTTGATTTTCCGAAACACTGGATAATTTTTTTGTTCTACTTTGTCAAAAGATTAAAGCGAGAAACTTGATTTTCATAAAAGTCTGATATTCGAGAAGCTGTTTTTTTTTTTTTTTGTTTTTTATAAATATTTTGTTGACGTGTTTCGCACAATTCCATCATCATTCTGAAAAAGTAGCTACTGCTCTTTTGGTGTCTGCATGAGATTTTCTCTCGAGTTACACCAAAGTAGTTATAAACAACAGCATGGAGACAAAAGAGGGAATTTTATCTTCTCATTTCGTTTCATAATTAAATATGTAATTCTAGATTATATTTTATATATACACTTTATACACTCCGGAGAGGCACAGAGTGTGGTTTTTATTACCGTTTCGTTCACTCAGTCGAGTCGGTCCCAAGGTCGAGGTAAAGGATGTTGAAAAAAGTAGCTAAAAAAATACAATTAAACCCACTCGTCGTTCGTTGCCTCGGTTTCATGATATACAGTCCAAAGAAAAAAAAAATTAGAAAAAAACAGACACAAACAAGCCTGGTTTTTTTTACCACCAAATATGGCTGCCGAAAAATCAATCGAAACCCACAGAACAATATTTTCTAGAAACATGAAACCGCACAATAAATAAAAAAAAGTAGTGATTGAATCAATTAGTACAAAGAAAAAAAAATGGGTTCAAATCATTTAAGAATAAACAGAGAAAAAGTAAAATGGAGAAGATAAGGACGTAATTTTTATATTTGAAAATAAAAAGGCATGCGGAAAACTTTGGAATTCTTATATCTTTGAATAATTTATTGACGATATTATCAAAGGTAGAAAAGTAGTTGAGGACGATTCAAAAAGTATTTCAAATTATTTCATAAGTAATTCATATAATTTGAACTAGTATTTTATTACACTACCTATTTGAAATTTTTTTAATGAAAAGTCATTATTTTTTTTGACTCATGAGAAGTTTCATACTTTTCTCTTTTTTTATAATAAATTGTGATCATAGATTTTTTTTCATTCGATATCGTGGATTTTACAACAACAAAAAATCGTTGTTTTTCCTTTTATTGGAAAATGGAAAAAATATGGGAAAAACTTCATCGTCAAGAAAATAATTGGGAAATGATAAACTTTTTCATTGTTTTTTGTTTTTTTTTTACCGTCTTGAATGAGTTTATCCAACAGGCGAGATTGAAAAATTCTAATGACGATTCATGAAAATCTATGATTCAACGCAATTAAGAATTTTCACAACGGTTCATGAGAATCTAAAACAACGGAATTTTGTTCCTCAGAATCTCTTAACTTTTGTTGAAAAAGTAACTAGCATTTTTTTTTAAGAAAAAGCGTGAAAACTTGGGATTCGTATTTTGTCGTGGTCTAGTTTGGCTAATTTTTCCGCAGAAAAAAATCCTGCGGAAAAATTCCCTTGACAAGAATTTCAGTCAAGACTCAGGCGAGGTTCTTGAGCACAAAGCGATACTTGTGGTGCAGATGCTGCTGGGCTGCTGCTCGGTATCGGAAGTACAAAGTAAGCTTTCTTTGATCCCAGAGCAGGACCGCGCTTTCGGATTTTTTTTTTGAGAGGAATAGGAAAAGGAATAGGAATAGGAGACGCGAAATAACGATCTGGGAGAAAAACTCGATCGAAACAATGGAAAATACCGCAATATTGAATTCGGATTTTGATCCCAAATCCAGTGACTCTGAAAACCATCCAATTCCGGGTGTTCTGATAATTAGAAGATTTTTCGAATTTTTTTATCTCCATTTCGAATCCCATGATGAGAATTTTCGTCATCAGCGATCCAAAAAAGTGGATACCGAACTCGCCATTTTGAATATCGATAATCTGACTCCGGATTCGTGATCAGCAGCCCGAAAAACCTTCGGAAATCAATTTTGGTGAAAATCCACCTCTCCGTTCTCGAGATTTCATCATTTTCGTTCTATTTTGGAGAATTTTTGGTATCCAAATGGTCCGAAAACTGCTGAACCGATCGGATCAAAAATTGGGTCAGTTCTGCGTTGGGAAAAGTTACGTCGATTGAGTCCAAATTTGCCAAAATCGGATCACTCATTCTCGAGATATCATCGGTCAAAGAATCGGTCATGTAATATTCATATAATGACGACAAACACCGAAACGATCATCTGAAAATAATGATTGGAGTTGATTCTCTAGACCTGACAATAAGATCGTGAATTTCTAGCGAAAATTCATCAAGCTTACCACAATAATCTTATTTTTTCGCTGCACTAAAAACTCGATGAAAAATTTTACACGATACTAAAAAACAGTTAGAGGACACAGAAAAATTTTCTGATCATGTTTAGTGTTGATTTTCACACTCTGTGTCACTTTTGTGTCCAAATCAGTCCTTTTGAGGTTGATAAAATCTCACAACAAATACAAAATCATCACAAAACTTTTGTGACGCACAATTTTTTTTTTTTTTTTTGGTTCTGCTTCGTTATGTGAGGTTAGAAATTCTCTGATCGGTTTTCCTCGTCAGTTTTGTATAGAAGAATTTTGTAACTGTGTTTATCGTTAATTTTGTGTCAATTTAACGTCACTTTCAACATACAAAAAAAAATCACAAAACTTGTATTTGCACAAATATTCTAATTTTTTTTTCTTCGTCGTCATCTCGAGTCAAAATTGTGAATAATGAAATTATACGACACAAAAATCTTCTGTGACAAAAAGTTTTTTTTTTCCCCCATTTCTTTCAATATTTTACTTTCAGGACCTAATAAAAAACAATCTCAAATTTCCGGGGGTTTCAAAATTAGGGAATAAAGAACACACATGAAAAAAATATATATATTGAAAAATTCTGCCTACCTACGTCAGCCTCTAAAAAACCAACACAATACTCGAGAAAGCTGTTGGCAAACAGATGTAGCCGGGGGTTAAGTCGTGTAATCGGGTCGTTTCAGTCTTGCTCTTATTCTCCTCATCCCTTGTATCTGTATATGTATAGAAGGGGGTATTTTTTTGCCCTCTGGCTAGACGTCCTACAACCAGAAGGAAATTGTATTTATATATATATTATAGTGGTATAGATGCACACTTTAATTTTATCTGGATGTCTTCAGCTGTTCTTTTTCTCCTCGTTTTTTCTTTTTCGCACATCTTCTTCTGCTTTTCTACTATCAGCTGGCTTTTTTTTTTTCTTATCTTACAGATCAAGAAAAGTCAGCGAATTTGATATTTTTGGGAGTTCGATTATGTTTAATTTGATAACTTATTACTCTTGTGATAAAAAGTTGGAAATTTTTGCAACGATATCATATCACGATAAATGATTGAAAAAAAAAGGAAAAAAAAACTGATTATGACGGTAAAAGAAATCAAAATTCGAATTTTCAAGTTGAACTAGAAAAAAAAAGAATCAACAATATTAATTACAATTAATTTAGACTTTTTAACTTTATTACTGAAATCCAAAATTCGTTTATATTTCGCAAAAAATTCATTCAATTGATTTTTTTTTCTCATTTCCATTCCAGTTTTATATTTTCTTCTTACAACTGAACAGAAATTTTTACAAACCGAATTTTTAGAGCAGCTGCCTCGGCTTACAAAGAAACGGCGAGGATTCCTGTACCTACCCAGAAATAAACGGTCCTGATTTTCAGCCCCTAATTCTGACCCAGGTCCCAGGTACCATCGTATAGATTCCCTCAGCTGCAACATGAACTCGAGAGTCCAGGTATAATATCCCTTCGGTATTTCTATCACACCGACGATGAATGAATCCTGGACTCAAAAATTTCGTGTGGAATATTGAAAATAGAGCAGAAATTGAATCGTTTTGAAATTTGGGAGGAATAGAAGATTCAGGAAAAAATGATGAGGATGTAGAAACATTTTACAGGATGAACGACGACGATAAGAAAATTGAAAAATAGAAAAACCAAGTACTTTTTTCATACTGAATGTGGTTTTTGACCAATTTGGACAAAATCAATGAGAAATCGATGAAAATATGGCCCAGAAAGTTCAATGATCATATAATGGAAATTCATTCTCTCATTTTTTTTTTTCTCTTTTTTACTCGTTTTGACTCATTTTTGAATTTTTTTTCATTCCTCAATCGGAGCACAAAAGTAGACGCAATGTGGGAAGAATTGAAAATTACTACGTTGTGACGTCACTGTGAAGCAGAAACGGTGAAATTCATCAATGGCCTGTAATTTTTTTGATTATCAATTATTACTAACTATAAAAAATATTGGGAAATTGAAAAAATGTTTCAATTATGTTTCAGGCAAAGTACAAAAAGTACAAAAATTTTAGTTCATTTTTAACTGAAAAGTTGTGTAAATTTTCTCGAATTCCTTCTTCTTCTTCTTCTTCTTCTCTTTTAAAAAAAGAGACACTGCGAGTTTATTATGAGATATTCAGTCACGGTTTGAAACTCTGCGACATTTTTATTATATAGTCTGACTAACGGTGCGTCCATTTGGATGATAGAAAGATAGTGAGGAAGAGAGCAGGTCTGAACTGTTATTTTTTTTTCCTTTCTTTCCCCCCCTCTTTCCAAACAGCAGCTGCGACATTCTGGTAGTTGAAAATTTTGGGGTCAAACGAGACACGCTTGTATACCTATGAAGAGCCGAATAACTCTGTATTATTATTATCATTATTTTCTAGAAAATTTTCTCCTTTTATTTCATACCTGAAATTCCGCCATATTGTGACCATATTGTGGGTATTACAAATTGAAAGCTTCATGATAAGATAAAAATCGGAAAAAAATCAACCGTGATAAAGATGATGAGAGTATTAATTTTGAATAATAATAATTCCCGAAAGTTATTAATAAATTGTTTAAACAAAACTTTGTTCAACAAATTCTATGGTAACGTTATTTTTTTTCATCTCAAATTAATGCCCTGATTTTTCTGAACACAGATGCATTTTTTAAGAATTTTGTCACTATTTTGAAATTTTCGTTTTCGAAAATTTGTAGAGGCTGTATTTACGAAACTATTTGTTCCACGCTCCGGAATCTTCGGAATTGTGATCTAAATCGTTTTCTCAAAAACATATCCAAAATTCCGATTTTTTTTTCCATTTTTCCAAACTTGGTAATTTTCGAAAACGGAAATTTCAAAATAGTGACAAAATTCTGAAAAAATTCACGCGTATTCAGAAAAATCAGGGCATTCATTTGAGATGAAAAAAAATAACGTTCCCATAAAATTTGTTAAACAATGTTTTGTTTAAACAATTTGTTGACAACTTTTGGGCATTATTATTATTCAAAGTTAATACTTTGATCGACTTGATTGTCGTTGATTTTTTTCCGATTTTTATCTCATCCCGAAGTACCTGATATTGTCGACGAGAATAACTTTGGGTTGAGATTGTCCGGCCACCAACGGCCACCAATACATCCTTGAAGCATTGGAATGAGAGACAGCTGCAACTGCAACTGCAACTGCAATTCTGTGACAATTGTGCCAACTTCTCTTGTTAGGAAACAATTAAGAATTTTCAGTGTTTTTAACTTGTTGGAAAAAGTGCAGAGCGGAGCAGTGGAAACTGGATACTTGATACCGGATGCTGGGCCTCGAACCCCAACCCCAACCCCAACCCCAAACCCACCTCTCATAAAACTACAGCTGCAATTTTCTCACTTTGAGTGTCTCTACTCCCTTTTTCTACCTCCCTTCCAACAGTTTCGTGACGTCTTTCTAAAGAACGATTAATTCTTACGGTTCTGAAGGAAACAAATATCTCTTTTTTCCTCTCTTTCTCTTTCTGCTGGACACATTTTCACTGGAATTAGGAACAGAAAATTAACCTTCAGCCAGATAAGAATCTGAATCGTCAAAGACGCTAATTAATTCCGATAAACCATTGAAATATTGAATTATTGCAAGTATTTATCGAATATTGGATGAAATGAAGCCAGAAATTGAGAAAATATTGCGAAAATTCCGGGAATATTTCCAATAATTGAGTCAATAATTCAATGTCACAATACGAAATTCAGAATTTCTAAACATCGGGAATATTGGGATTCAATTATTGAGGAAATATTGAAAATATTTCGGTATTACAAGTCAAATTATTGAGAGTATCGAAAATATTCCCAGAATTATCGCAATATTTTCTCTCTCTCGCCTTTTCTTTCACTCTGAAAAATCTGTTCCTTGAACCAAATTCAAAAGAATTTTCCATTTTTTTTTCTTTCCTTTCAATTTTTTTTTTTTTTTTTGCCATTATTTCTTCTAAGAATGGAAAATCATCCTGAAGTCTATATCATCAAGTATTTCTTGTTCTAATTGCACCTAAGTATACCGTAGATTTTTTTTCCTCATTGTTTCACACTGTTTAAAAAAAACCATGTTTAATTTTTTGTCGGATCTTCAAAATGAAACGAAAAAAAAAAAAAAAATGATCACATTTCTGCAAATTATGATTGTTTCCAAACAAACTTTTCAACATGTCAAATTCTAGTTATTATTATTTATTTTTTCACCATTCATTCAATGAGTTTGATTTTTCTTAAAAATTATTGATTACAAAAAAAAAAAAAAATCATTATCAAAATTGCTATTCTTGGATATTTTCAATGCAAATTCAGGATTATCGATTGAATGTATCAATTTCATTCTTTTTTTTTTAACAATTTTGTACAGAGACGGAAAAAAATTTGAAAAAATTGAAGTTTTCGATAATTTTTATGTTATAGTTTTATGCTTTCACGGTTTTTTTTTTTTGTCCAACGAAACTGAACCATAAAACCACCCTCATTCTGTTCGGTGTTGCTGCTGGTGCTGCTCTTCGTCAACAACGTGAAATTGCATCGACAATGGCTTCATGTTAAGTGCCATTTCTCCCTCACGGTATGGTTTTTACGCATCATTATTTTCACACGACGACCACCACGTATTCGTTTCGAACGGATCCAATGAAACTGATCGTAAAATTCTAAATTAACAATTTCGAAAAATTTGGGGAGAAAAAAAAATTGAAACTATGGTCGTAAACTTTATATTCTCGTCGAATTAAACATATTTATATATATAAATGTAAAAGAAAAATTGATTCTATAAAAAAAAAAGTGTTTCGATTTGTCTAAAAGTACAAAAACAAGAGAAAAAAGAATTGCAAAAAATTGGAAAAATTTGTATTAATTATTTTTCCACCAGGGATTTTTTAAAAAATCTTTCTTTTTTTTCCTGGAAATAATAGTTTCGTTTTTTTTTTCCAAGAAATTTTGTGTAAAAAAAAGTGTAAAAAAAAAAGGAAAAATTGCAATCACTGTATTTCATAGTTTGCAAATCTTTGATGAAAATTAGTTTTAATTTCGTCTGTAGAAGCCTGAAGAAGTATAATATGACAGATTTGATAGACTTTGTGGACTGCGACGAGGACGGAGTCTATGACGTATAGTATACTTAAGCGGTATACAAATCTGATTACGTCACGGTGCTGGAGTCATTCTCTTAACTCACTGTCAGACTGTCAGATACTTATCTGGCAAAGGGGCTACTATTACCTACTTCTGTACATCATCGTAAAATTTACTACTTTCAAGTCACAATAATTCACAAAAATTGTTTAATGTGCAAAAAAAAAAGTAAAAAGAAAAACGAACACAAAAAATTGTTTTCACAATCACTTTAAGCAGACAGAAATCATCATAAAAGGATCTTAACTCGACTGAAAGAAAAAGTAGCTAGAAACTACAGTTGAGTATCACTTGAAAACTTGTGTTCACAATAATTCACAAAAATTGTTTAATGTGCAAAAAAAAAAGTGAAAAGAAAAACGAACACAAAAAATTGTTTTCACAATCACTTTAAGCAGACAGAAATCATCATAAAAGGATCTTGACTCGACTGAAAGAAAAAGTAGCTAGAAACTACAGTTGAGTCACTTGAAAAATTGTGTTCACAATAATTCACAAAAATTGTTTAATGTGCAAAAAAAGAAAAAAGAACACAAAAATTCGACAGAAATCATCCTGAAAGGATTTTGGATCAAGACCGTAAAAAAAAAAGAAAAATCATTGAAAGAATCATACACTGAAAAAAAAGTATAGCGTGTCGAGCGAAACAAGGTTATGCTGAGAGCAGTCCGTTACTGTAACAATACGTATCGCTACAGGAGCAAAATGTATCGCTACATCAGCCGTATCATTCAAGTATACAAACGTCTGCTACTGTAGGTATACTTTCAGCTGGTAGGAGCTAATGTTTTGTACGCTGCAGTAGCAATGCTTGGTATAGCTGTAGCAGCGATACCGTGTACCTAGACGAGCGCGACGTACAGCTAACTGCGCAGGACTTCTCGCTGTGCGCGCGAGAATTCGCAGGAGATCACGCTATACACTGGTATTGCTGCAGGAGCTATTCCGCGTTCAGCTCCTACAGCGATACCGTATTCTTCGGATAGCTGAACTACGTCAGGCAGAGTTGTTCCGCTCGTACAGCTGAATAGTGGTTCGGGTATCGGAAGAAAACCGATTATAGCTCAGGCAGCCAGACTTCTTGCTATCGGAGCACAACTTTTTTTTCAGTGTATGAAAATATTTGAATCAATAATTTTAGTGTTTTCCTGTGTGATGACTTGAAAAATATATATATATCGCAAAATATGAAGTTTGGAATTACTTACAGATGAAAATTAAAATGAATATCAAACTACAAAAAAAAAAAAAAAAAAAAGGAGAGGAAAAAACTGATTTGAATCACTTCGAAGTCGTTTGAATAAATTACTAGAATAAAGAAGAAGAAGAAGACAAAACAAAAATTTTTTTGAATAACTTAATAATCGTTGGAGAGAAAAAAATGTAAAAAACAAATTGCATGATAAAATCTGTGTAAATCAGCCGATAAATTATTTTGCATCGTAAATAGTCTAAAATAATTAACGACTTTATTAATGCACAGCCACACTCTCGGAGCTATTTAAACGACCCGCCGAGTCGCTTTGGTATGTGTGAAAACTTGATACCGTGATAAAAAAAAAAAAAAGAAGAAGAAGAAGAAAAGAATAAAAAGATCCCTAGCCTCTCTCGTGGTCGGAATGTCGGCGACTTGAAACAGACGCCTACGGTGTGTGCTTATACTCTAATCACATTCCCACGCGAGTTATATGTACATATAATGCCCATGGAGAATTTGAACACTGCAGAATCGAAATTACGAGATTAATTAATTAATTAGTAACTTGTCGATGATTTTTTTTCTCCAATTTTTGTTGTTGTTCACAGTAACAATTACTTTTGCAGTATTAAAAATTTTCGGAAAAACTTATCCCTCCCCCCTTTTTGTGAACTGATGATGCAGCTGAAATTATTTTTGCAATATCATTTGAAAAATGATTTTGAGAAATTTTCTGTAATTTCAGTGATTTCTATTCTTATTGCTGGAGATTTTATCTATTACATATTGATTTTTTTTTTTTTTTTTACAATTCCAATAAAATTCGAAATGATTTTTCGAATTGAAAAAAGAAAAAAAAAACAAGTGATTTTGGAAGCGATTTCCATCGACTTGAACCGATTAACAAAAGAAACTTGAAATATTTTAAATCTATTTCTATTTGATTAGGATTGATTTCGTGTAAATATATATGTATATAGATACTGGATAAACTATGTTAGAGTCTTCCTAGAACAGACCGCGGTCTGGCTACGCCGTGGCGCCTGTGGCTCATATCATTATTCTAGAAATAACTATAAGCTGCATCAGCACGTGAGCGTCGCCCTGATGAACCGACTAAAAAATTCTTATCGTAAAAAAAGTCCAAAATTAGACTCTCAAGACATGACTATAATCAAGGAAATCACTGAAATAATCATAAATTAATGAAATAACTATGAAAAAGAATTTATTATACAGAAGTGAAACAAAAGTCATGTTGAAACTAATGACTTAATTTGTAAAAAAAAAATTGAAGTTGAAGATTCAATGATCGATGTGAAACGACTAATTGAAGCTGAATTGTTCGATTACTATTCGAAGCAAAAAAAATCTTTTCAAAGTTTGCAAGTTGGGTATTAAAAATGCAGAAGATGTACTTATATATCAGATACACTATCTGAAGAGGTCGTATACTATGCCGTGCGAATACTTAGCTGTACCTATAGGTATAGGCACGATGAACCGATTGCGGTAGCGAACCGGAACTGGGTCACTAATGGAAACTTGTCAGAGTTCATGATAGATTTCGGTTCCTCGAGAGTATGATGTGCGGCTGTTATCCCTGGACTGGTTAGGTGTGAGGTCTGAGGTCTGAGGTGTGAGGTTATGAGGAGTGAGTTACCTGAGCGTGATAAAAGTGAGAGTATTCGCAGGTGACGCGAATGGATTGCCATTCTTGAACTGAGATATCGCTATTAACTCAAACTCAGAGTCCTGCTTCATTCTTGATATTTTTCCCGTTGAAAAATTATTCTTTTTTCAAGTCGAAGTAACTTCGAGTGGTCGTGAGCGATTTTGAAGCAACTATGAGTCATATTGGGCGATTTTCAAATAACTTACAATCATCTTGAGCGATTTTTAAGTAACTTCGAATGACTTGAAGCGCATTTCAAGTAACCTTGAATCATCTTGAGCGATTTCTAAGTAACTTCGAATGGCTTGGAGCGAGTATAAAGTAACTTTGAATCATCTTGAGCAATTTTTAAGTAACCCCGAATGACTTGAAACGCATTCGAAGTAACTTTGAATCATCTTGAGCGATTCTTAAGTAACTTCGAATGACTTGAAGCGCATTTCAAGTAAGTTTGAATCATCTTGAGCGATTTCTAAGTAACGTCGAATGGCTTGGAGCGAGTATAAAGTAACTTTGAATCATCTTGAGCGATTTTTAAGTGACTTCGAATGACTTGAAACGCATTCGAAGTAACTTTGAATCATCTTGAGCGATTTTTAAGTAACTTCGAATGACTTGAAGCGCATTTCAAGTAACCTTGAATCATCTTGAGCGATTTCTAAGTAACTTCGAATGGCTTGGAGCGAGTATAAAGTAACTTTGAATCATCTTGAGCGATTTTTAAGTGACTTCGAATGACTTGAAACGCATTCGAAGTAACTTTGAATCATCTTGAGCGATTTCTAAGTAACTTCGAATGGCTTGGAGCGAGTATAAAGTAACTTTGAATCATCTTGAGCGATTTTTAAGTAACTTCGAATGACTTGAAACGCATTCGAAGTAACTTTGAATCATCTTGAGCGATTTCTAAGTAACTTTGAATGGCTTGGAGCTAGTATAAAGTAACTTTGAGTGATCTTGAGCGATTGTTAAGTGACTTTTAATAATTTGAAGCGCATTTGGAGTAACTTCGAATCATCTTGAGCGATTTTTAAGTAACGTTGAATTACTTGGACCGAATTTGAAGTAACTTCGAGTGATCTTGAGCAATTTTTTAAGAATTTGAAGCGCATTTGAAGTAACTTTGAATCCTCTTGAGCGATTTTTAAGTAACTTTGAATGACTTGAAGCGCATTTTAAGTAACTTTGAATCATCTTGAGCGATTTTTAAGCGACTCACTGACTTTTAATGATTTGAAGAACATTTCAAGTAACTTTGAATCATCTTGAGCTATTTTCAAGTAACTTTGAATGACTTGGAGTGAATATAAATTAACTTTTAGTGATCTTGAGCGATTTTTAAGTGACTAAGTGAATCTTAATGATTTGAAACAATCAAGTAAATGTGTAATTAAATGTGTACTTGAGTGAGTAAGTAAGTAAATGTGTACTTAAGTCTAATAAAATATCATTGAATAGGGTAAAATGCTCATAGGCGAGTCAAATTGAGTCAACTTTTTTTTGCGTCAAGTAAATTACGTGATTTATCTGTGATAAAAAAATACCTTCTTCATTGAAGCCATTCAAAAAATACAAGAAAAACTTCCAATACACCAAACGTTGTCATGGTCCACTGCAGCAGATATGAGACTGCAGATGGCAGTTCTTTCGTGGTTCACACGTAGTTCAAGTCCAAGTAACGTGTTAAGCCGTTGTTTTCAAAACTTCATATTATAATATGCATACAGTTGTGAGACCGAGTTTTTGCAGGTTACGAAACTTTTATTCGCCTCTGGTGGTGAATCTGGTGTGGTGACCATGCTCCTAGATACTTCTAGTCTAGACGGATTAAATTCTCATACTTACGCTTCACATTTGTTTTTCTTTCATAAACTGCCTTGATACTACCTCAGGGATTTCCAACGATGATAGAATATGAAGAAAAAGAAGATCGAAAAGATGAGGAATGTTAAAATGCTGCAGTTTTTTGTTCAGCTTCAAAATTGCTAGCATAAAGTTCAAATTCGTTCTGACATAGTCTTTGATGACTCCAAAATCGCTTCAAATCTCTAGACTTCATTACAATTTCATTCGAAAGTCCGATAAATTACTTCGTGATAGCCTAATATCGCTTCGAACTTCTGAAAGTTCCTGGAAGTTACTGCGAGACCGTTCGAATTTTTACAAATCACTTCAAATTACTTGAAAATCGCCCAAAGTTTCTGAAAGTTACTTTCGGATCGTTTGAAATTATACAAAATTACTTTGAACCGTCTGGAATGTCTGATCTAGTTACAATTACTTAATCTTACTTCAAAATCGCTTCGGTCCACTCGCCAAAAATACAAATCGCCGGACTTGTTTAAAATTAATTTCAGACTACTTGAATTACTTAGCATTGCTTTCAAATCGCTTGACCTTACTGTAAGATCGCTCTTAATTACTTGAATACTTACTTTCAAATCTTACTTTGCTTGATGTGGTCAGAATATCACTTGAAATTAGCGAACAAAAGCTTGAAATAACTATGAGAGAGGCTAATATAACTTGAAATCGCTGAAAACATCTCCAAGTTACTTCGAATTCGCTGTCTAAAATGCCTCAAAATTGCTTAAAACTACTCGAATTTACTTTCAAATCACTGAAATCGATTCACGAGTTATGAGTAGCTACTAAAAAGGCTGTATAGCGGGATAAAAGTAGCCTTCACAGTATGACTAGTATTTGATCCTTCCTCGAAGGAGACATTGAGCGATCGAATCTGTACTTGGAATTCGTGTCCAATAATATTACACCATTTCCTCTACCCGACTAATCAGTGTTTAGTAGATTCTCGTGGCTCCCATTTCAGCCGGCTATTATAGTAACGTTCAAACTTCTCTGTCGGACGTCTCTGCCCAGTAGATTATATCCCCTGGTC
This sequence comes from Euura lappo, assembly GCA_018257835.1. Classification (NCBI taxonomy): domain Eukaryota; kingdom Metazoa; phylum Arthropoda; class Insecta; order Hymenoptera; family Tenthredinidae; genus Euura; species Euura lappo. The sequence continues at coordinate 84,003 of JAEUYN010001895.1, forward strand.
CAGAGAGTCTAATGACTTCTTTTCATTTCTCGTTCCCTCATGAGGTTCGACAAGACTTAAAAATCTCACTCATGGCGATCGGACTCATACCCAAACAGTTTACGATTACTGAGAACCAAGATGACGCGTCGAGCGATCGCTGAAATAGTTGCTTGTGGATGAGACAAAGACGGAGAGATAGACTCGATAGCCTCTTCCTAGCCCGGCCATAGCCACAGCCGCCTAAATCCTAATCCTCGCATTGCTTTGGCCAGGAAGACAACTTCATTAGGCTGATCCGGCGCCTGTTTCTCTACTCTATCACTCCTTCATGAATATGCATTACGCCACGTCGGGTAGAGCACGGAATGTCTCAGCGTTTATGTACGCACTAGTCTAGTATAGTTGGTCGGGACTCCATTCATGGAATATGAGACACGGATTCCTCTTGGTCAGGAACTCGACGCAGGACAACGTTTAGGTTAGATAAGAATATATCTCTGCGATTACTACCGGTGACTGGAATTTGACCAACTGGAGTTTCCGTTTGGGCAGATAAACGGAAGACCCCTTAGTACGCTGAAGGATGAGACAGATAGTTACTGACGACTAAAGCCCATCGAGGTTGAGGCTGTAGGTTTTTTTTCAGGAATTTTGAACGATTTTTCAAGTAATTTTGTGCGTTTTCAAAGTAACCTGAAGTGATTTTGAATTGTTTTGATGTATAATTTTAGTGAAAACGATTTTCAAGTAACTTCAAAGAATTTTTGGCGATTTGAGTGATTTTCGAAGTAATGTTGAGTAATTTTGAACTATAAGCAATTTTAAAGTTGCTTTGAGTAAGTTTGAGCGATTTTGGAGTGACCTTACTTCATGATGACCAACTTGAGAGCAGCTTTCGTTCATGTTTGGCGATTTTTAAGTAACTTTGAGTAATCTTGAGGTATTTTAGAAGTGACTTCGAGTAATTTGGAGCGATTTGTTGGTTTTGAAGTAACTTTTGAAGTAATTTCGACTATTCTTGAGCGATTTTGAAGTAACTTTTGATGTTTTAAACCAAAATTGAAGTAACTCTAAGTGATTCTTGGCTGTTTCTCGCAATATCAGGTCATCTTAGCTTGATTACAATAGAAAAGGCTTCTAATTCCACTAAGTTGATTCGATAAAAAACGTTATAACCACTCTTCGACGTTTTTTGCCTCTTGAAAACGTTCGTTTCGTTCTTTATCGCAACTTATATTCCATCTTCCGGGAATATTGTCTCCATTCTACTATAACGAAAAAAGAAGTACCTGTACTATAAGCTGAAGTACTACGAGCTCCTGCTAGTGTCCCAAGTATCGAATTCTCGCAGTGAATATACTTTCCACCGTTTTCAGTGGGGTTGTTGTCGGTATCACCCTCGTGCAGACCAGACCAGCCACTACACTGCAACGGTGTGAAAGTTTTGAATCAGCGTTTCGTTTAACTCGATATTTATGGAGATTTTCCCGCATGCACTCGACGCGACGGAGCTGCGACACGCCGATAATATGCGAGAACGTCGGGTTGGTTGCACTACCTGGGTGTCATTTCCGCGGAAATTTCCATTTCCGGAAATTTTCAGACATAATAAATTCGATTTTTTTTTCCCCTCCCTGATTCACCCTCGGAATTCAGTGCGATTCGAAGTGGAGCCAGGCTCGGTTCTCGAGCTCGTACCAAGCCGCCTAGTTGTACGGGTTGTTTGCCTTCGGGTGACGTGTCGAGACTTTGGAAGCGAGGCGTTAAATATAGAGCATGGGGCTGAACAAACGATTAACTCGAGGCTTAACCAGAGCTTATACAGCAGTGCTAACTAGGGTTTATGTTTATACACGCGGTAGCTGCTAACTAGTTACGAACAGGAAAACGTGAACCGGTCTGAAACAACCGGGAACAACGACGCTGCTTTAATTAACTATTTGGGAATGATAATTCCGAGACAGGATACCTGCCTTCGGAAAAATCAACGTCAGGGGGTGAAAAAATAATTTTTAAGTAATTTCTAACGATTTTAGGCGATGTGTAAGTAATTTGGAACGATTTTAAGTAATTCTAAAGGTTTTACAAGTAATTTTACAGCGAGTCTGAATTTAGTTATTTGAAGTAATTCTGAATGATTCACAGTAACATTCAGTAATTTGAAGTGATTTGTTGCATCGTTTCAGACGATATTCGAGTCATTCAGTTTCTGAACAGTTACTCAGGTGATCTTCAGCAGTTCTCCAACATTTGAGCGATTATTAAGTAATTTGGAACGACTTTCAGTAACTCAAAAGGTTTTACAATTAATTTTACAGTGAGTCTGAATTTAGTTATTTGAAGTAATTCTGAATCATTTCGAAGTAAAATTCAGTAATTTGAAGTGATTTGTTGCATTGTTTTAGACGATATTCGAGTCATTCAGTTTCTGAACAGTAACTCAGGTGATCTTCAGCAGTTTTCCAACATTTGAGCGATTATTAAGTAATTTGGAACGACTTTCAGTAACTCAAAAGGTTTTACAATTAATTTTACAGTAAGTCTGAATTTAGTTATTTGAAGTAATTCTGAATAATTTCGAAGTAACATTCAGTAATTTGAAGTGATTTGTTGCATCGTTTCAGACAATATTCGAGTCATTCAGTTTCTGAACAGTAACTCAGGTGATCTTCAGCAGTTTTCCAACATTTGAGCGATTATTAAGTAATTTGGAACGACTTTCAGTAACTCAAAAGGTTTTACAATTAATTTTACAGTAAGTCTGAATTTAGTTATTTGAAGTAATTCTGAATGATTCACAGTAACATTCAGTAATTTGAAGTGATTTGTTGCATCGTTTCAGACGATATTCGAGTCATTCAGTTTCTGAACAGTTACTCAGGTGATCTTCAGCAGTTCTCCAACATTTGAGCGATTATTAAGTAATTTGGAACGACTTTCAGTAACTCAAAAGGTTTTACAATTAATTTTACAGTGAGTCTGAATTTAGTTATTTGAAGTAATTCTGAATCATTTCGAAGTAAAATTCAGTAATTTGAAGTGATTTGTTGCATTGTTTTAGACGATATTCGAGTCATTCAGTTTCTGAACAGTTACTCAGGTGATCTTCAGCAGTTTTCCAACATTTGAGCGATTATTAAGTAATTTGGAATGACTTTCAGTAACTCAGAAGGTTTTACAATTAATTTTACAGTGAGTCTGAATTTAGTTATTTGAAGTAATTCTGACTAATTTCAAAGTGACATTCAGTAATTTGAAGTGATTTGTTGCATCGTTTCAGACGATATTCGAGTCATTCAGTTTCTGAACAGTAACTCAGGTGATCTTCAGCAGTTTTCCAACATTTGAGCGATTATTAAGTAATTTGGAACGACTTTCAGTAACTCCGAAGGTTGTAAAAGTAATTTTACAGTGAGTCTGAATTTAGTTATTTGAAGTAATTCTGAATCATTTCGAAGTGAAATTCAGTAATTTGAAGTGATTTGTTGCATTGTTTTAGACGATATTCGAGTCATTCAGTTTCTGAACAGTTACTCAGGTGATCTTCAGCAGTTTTCCAACATTTGAGCGATTATTAAGTAATTTGGAACGACTTTCAGTAACTCAGAAGGTCTTACAATTAATTTTACAGTAAGTCTGAATTTAGTTATTTGAAGTAATTCTGAATAATTTCGAAGTAACATTTAGTAATTTGAAGTGATTTGTTGCATTGTTTTAGACGATATTCGAGTCATTCAGTTTCTGAACAGTAACTCAGGTGATCTTCAGCAGTTTTCCAACATTTAAGCGATTATTAAGTAATTTGGAACGACTTTCAGTAACTCAAAAGGTTTCATAAGTAATTTTCAGCGGGTCAGAAGTAACAGTGAACAATTTTTAGTTGTTTGAAGTAATTCTGAGTAATTTCACAGTAACATAGCTTGAAGTAATTTGTCGCGATGTTTGAGAAGATATCTGATTCATTAGGTTCAGTTTAAAATCAGTAATTCAATGGTCTTCAGCGGTTCTACAATATTAAGTAATTTCAAGTAATATTTACCGATCTATTAGTAACTTGAATTGATTAATCAGTTTCAGAGACATTTTTTCGAGCAATTGGAGCCGATTTTCCGGTACTCTACGTCGAGTTTTAAGTGATTCTTATATAAATTCTTCCGTAGATGATAGTGAATTTCAAAGTAATATTCAGTAACCTGGAGTGAATGTAACGTTTGTTTTTTTCTATGTAGTAATTCTTGATAATCTCAAGGAATCTTCACTTTATTTCGGTGATCTCAACTTACTTTGAAGTAATATCTAGCAATTTTCAGTAATTTCTTCACTATCATGATTGATAATTTATTCCCAAGTTATTGAACACAATCTGAAGCAATGAGTAACAATTTTGAAGTAATTTCAAGTATCTTTAAAATAATTTGCAGTAATTTCAAGCGATTTTGGTATCAAGGCTTCAAGGAGGAAACGTGGGTTCTCTTCTGGTGAAAAATTCTGTGATAATATCGGGAAATGATTTAGAACGAAGTCATATCGATCTTATATTTCTGACGCCACGCTGCGAGATGGGTGCAGGTTTAATATATATTTCGGAGCTAATGGAGCGACACAAAGATCTCGAGACTTCCCCTAACGGAAGACGATTCGCGATTCTGAATTATACCCCCCACCATCGCATAATATTTCTTAGGGTGAATCAATCTGAAATTCTATTTGCATTTATTACCACAAATTGTTAGCTTCTCATAATTTTATGCACAAGGTGGTCAAATTATAATCTATATACCTCGCTCGCCTCGTTCCCGAATTTTATTATTAACTTCGCTTCTTTATTAGGAATTATATTCAAGGGGTGAGAATCAAAATTGCTGATTTGATCAAAAGAATTAAAAAAAAAATCGATTTTCGTTCTCATCTTTTCTTTGAACTCATTCAAATTGTTTTTTTTTTCTCGTTTCTTTGAACGTCGTTTTTTATTCTACTTTCGTTTTACCGTTTGTCGTCGTCTCCGTTTTGCGATGATTGAGACGAGAGGCACGTAAATTCGACTTTTTTTGCAACGATTCCAAACAATTTGACGAGAAAATCGTTTTTTACTCTAAGTAATGAAGATTACTCAATCTTGACGAACATTTGAAGCCCGCGGTTTGAATTCGGTTGCTGAAACTCATTTCTGAACGATTATCAAATCAATGGCAAAATAAGGAGACAAAGAATGATTTTCCATTGAAAAAAAAAAACGACGAGTCCAAATTTAACAATTTTCGGTTTCTTTCTCTGAATTTTTATAGAAAGCCAAAATGATTTTTCCTCTGCCTGACTCATCGGTAATTGATTTCAGTCGGATTGTTTGCACACGTTGCGAACGTAGTTCGCGGGTAATTTTCTCGTTTGCGTGACGTCATTACGCGATTTTAGATCCAAGACCTAAAACCGAGTGGTAAAGAAGAGAAATAAAAAGAATGAAAAGAAGAAGGTCGTAAAACTTTTATGGTGTGAAATATCTGATTGATCAAAGTTGAACCGTACCGCTGGCGTCCACTCCTCCTCGTCTGAAGGCTTAAGGCCGTTATAAACTCTGTATAGTCACTAAGTTTATGGCATAATCTTATTTCGCTCGGTTAATGACGCTTGATTACGATATCACCCAGGGTTCAACACGTCTTGTCACAACTTCAGGCTAGAGACTTTGACTCGACCTTAGACAAAATCATTACCTTCAAGTACGTATACGCAGAATTTAGCTCAAATTTTTACCCTTATTCCATCAGTCGTGAAAAAAAAACCGCAAAATCTCAAACGTACGATCAAAGGTGGCTCGAATTCTGGAATTGGACGCGGTAATCACGTCCAATACTCGTTTGGTGGCAATTTATTGAGAGGATATAAAAATGAACGTCAAATTCGTTATCAAAGACTCGAAAAGCCCTTGGGAAATATTTTTTTATCCGAATGATCGGAGGTGTTTTGAAATTTTTCATCGTCAAGCTCGATCCGAAATTGTAAAAAATTATTCAAATCTGTTCTTGTGAATCCATTTTTAGAAGCCAAAAAATACAATTCTGGGTAACAATTTCGATCCAGATGAGAATATAATTTACAGATTTTTTGGTACCATATTTCGTCCGCCATTTTTAATTTCACAAATCTGACCTCAGATTCGTGATCAAAAGCCCAAAAAAAAATGTTGAGTAGCAATTTTCATTGAAATCTATTGACACGTTTCCAAGATTTAGTCATTCTGGGAAATTTTGTTCTTTCAATAATTCAAAAACGACTCAATCAACCGAATATAAAATCAAATAGGTTCTGAGTTTTCAAAAACCACGTCGATTGAGACTAAATTGATCCAAATCTGATCATTCGTTCGAAAGATATATGAAACTCAATGAAATTAAGGGCCTCGCCTGCAGCTATTTGGCACAACATTTCATTGTCAATTTTTAGATTTTTTTGTTTAGTTTGATCCACATTCTTCAATTTCTCCCACTCTTCTCGTTTCCATGATGTTAATTCGCGCAGATCCTCGGAGGGTTGAAAATTGGGTGTAAAGTATATAGCTACAAAGAATTTCAGAATCTCAAATTTCCCCCTTCGGGGGATAGTTAACTCCGACAACAACACAGCCCCTCGAATCACGCAGGCAGCTATGATTCTATTAATTAGAAGCCCCCCTCCCCCATTCATTCTATGCGCGTATGTTCATTGCGCGAGTTAATCTGTATCTGCAACCCATCTTGCGAAATTTTTTAGTCTCTCCCCCACTCCACGACTCTCGCTAACTGTTCACATGACAGTCCTGCGTGTAAAGCTCCGCGCGGCTCCTCCCTCCCCCCTCATCAGAATTTAGTAACCATGATACTGCGCTATTGGATCCAGGAACTAATAGTAATAATTACTCGGAATAAATCCTAACCTCAATTACGTGGCGATGTAGGTATAGGAATATTGCATATACCGACGTGAATTATATATGAGACTGTACAATGTTACAGAAAGTTTGTTAGATGCTGGATTATTACGTAAATGATTGTCGACTTTCATATTCTAGAACACAAAGTGAGATTTTATACGATTTTCAAGTTTTCTTTCTTTCTTTCTTTTTTTTTTTTTTTGTTGTTGTTGTCGGATTGTGATGTTGAACCCATTTTTTTTTAGACTCTTCAAATTGTGATCAAGATTCAGTGATAAATTATTCCAAGTCCGAGTCATTCTATAAAACAAAATGGTTGAGGTCAGTTTCAGGTTTTTTTTGTCGTTGTTGTGATGTTGAAGCCATTTTTTTTGTCCGAATTTTCGAATTGTGATCAAGATTCAGTGAAAAATTATACAAAATCTGAGTCATTCTATGAAACAAAATGGTTGAGGTCAGTTTCATTTTTTTTTTGTCGTTGTTGTGATGTTGAAGCCATTTTTTTTTAGACTCTTCAAATTGTGATCAAGATTCACTCAAAAATTATTCAAAATCTGAGTCATTCTATAAAACAAAATGGTTGAGGTCAGTTTCAGTTTTTTTTTGTCGTTGTTGTGATGCTGAAGCGATTTTTTTTAGACTCTTCAAATTGTGATCAAGATTCAGTGAAAAATTATTCAAAGTCTGAGTCATTCTATAAAACAAAATGGTTGAGGTCAGTTTCAGTTTTTTTTTTGTCGTTGTTGTGATGTTGAAGCCATTTTTTTTAGACTCTTCAAATTGTGATCAAGATTCACTCAAAAATTATTCAAAATCTGAGTCATTCTATAAAACGAAATGGTTGAGGTCAGTTTCAGTTTTTTTTTTGTCGTTGTTGTGATGTTGAAGCCATTTTTTTTTGTCCGAATTTTCGAATTGTGATCAAGATTCAGTGAAAAATTATACAAAATCTGAGTCATTCTATACAACAAAGTGGTTGAGGTCAGTTTCAGTTTTTTTTGTCGTTGTTGTGATGTTGAAGCCATTTTTTTTGTCCGAATTTTCGAATTGTGATCAAGATTCAGTGAAAAATTATTCAAAGTCTGAGTCATTCTATAAAACAAAATGGTTGAGGTCAGTTTCAGTTTTTTTTTTGTCGTTGTTGTGATGTTGAAGCCATTTTTTTGTCAGAATATTCGAATTGGGATCCAGATTCGATGAAAAATTATTAAAAATCTGAGGCATTCTATGAAACAAAATGGTTGAGGTCAGTTTCAGTTTTTTTTTTGTCGTTGTTGTGATGCTGAAGCGATTTTTTTTAGACTCTTCAAATTATGATCAAGATTCAGTGAAAAATTATTCACAATCTGAGTCATTCTATACAACAAAGTGGTTGAGGTCAGTTTCAGTTTTTTTTTTTGTCGTTGTTGTGATGTTGAAGCCATTTTTTTTAGACTCTTCAAATTGTGATCAAGATTCACTCAAAAATTATTCAAAATCTGAGTCATTCTATACAACAAAGTGGTTGAGGTCAGTTTCAGTTTTTTTTTTTGTCGTTGTTGTGATGTTGAAGCCATTTTTTTTTAGACTCTTCAAATTGTGATCAAGATTCATTCAAAAATTATTCAAAATCTGAGTCATTCTATACAACAAAGTGGTTGAGGTCAGTTTTAGTTTTTTTTTTTTGTCGTTGTTGTGATGTTGAAGCCATTTTTTTAGACTCTTCAAATTGTGATCAAGATTCAGTGATAAATTATTCCAAGTCCGAGTCATTCTATAAAACAAAATGGTTGAGGTCAGTTTCAGTTTTTTTTTGTCGTTGTTGTGATGTTGAAGCCATTTTTTTTTAGACTCTTCAAATTGTGATCAAGATTCACTCAAAAATTATTCAAAATCTGAGTCATTCTATAAAACAAAATGGTTGAGGTCAGTTTCAGTTTTTTTTTTTTTGTCGTTGTTGTGATGTTGAAGCCATTTTTTTTTAGACTCTTCAAATTGTGATCAAGATTCAGTGAAAAATTATTCAAAATCTGAATCATTCTATGAAACAAAATGGTTGAGGTCAGTTTCAGTTTTTTTTTGTCGTTGTTGTGATGTTGAAGCCATTTTTTTTAGACTCTTCAAATTGTGATCAAGATTCACTCAAAAATTATTCAAAATCTGAGTCATTCTATAAAACAAAATGGTTGAGGTCAGTTTCAGTTTTTTTTTTGTCGTTGTTGTGATGTTGAAGCCATTTTTTTTAGACTCTTCAAATTGTGATCAAGATTCAGTGAAAAATTATTCAAAATCTGAGTCATTCTATGAAACAAAATGGTTGAGGTCAGTTTCAGTTTTTTTTTTTTGTCGTTGTTGTGATGTTGAAGCCATTTTTTTTTAGACTCTTCAAATTGTGATCAAGATTCACTCAAAAATTATTCAAAATCTGAGTCATTCTATAAAACAAAATGGTTGAGGTCAGTTTCAGTTTTTTTTTTGTCGTTGTTGTGATGTTGAAGCCATTTTTTTTAGACTCTTCAAATTGTGATCAAGATTCAGTGAAAAATTATTCAAAATCTGAGTCATTCTATGAAACAAAATGGTTGAGGTCAGTTTCAGTTTTTTTTTGTCGTTGTTGTGATGCTGAAGCGATTTTTTTTAGACTCTTCAAATTGTGATCAAGATTCACTCAAAAATTATTCAAAATCTGAGTCATTCTATGAAACAAAATGGTTGAGGTCAGTTGCAGTTTTTTTTTTGTCGTTGTTGTGATGTTGAAGCCATTTTTTTTTTAGACTCTTCAAATTGTGATCAAGATTCAGTGAAAAATTATTCAAAATCTGAGTCATTCTATAAAACAAAATGGTTGAGGTCAGTTTCAGTTTTTTTTTTGTCGTTGTTGTGATGTTGAAGCCATTTTTTTTTACTCTTCAAATTGTGATCAAGATTCACTCAAAAATTATTCAAAATCTGAGTCATTCTATAAAACAAAATGGTTGAGGTCAGTTTCAGTTTTTTTTTTTTTGTCGTTGTTGTGATGTTGAAGCCATTTTTTTTTAGACTCTTCAAATTGTGATCAAGATTCACTAAAAAATTATTCAAAATCTGAGTCATTCTATAAAACAAAATGGTTGAGGTCAGTTTCAGTTTTTTTTTTTTGTCGTTGTTGTGATGTTGAAGCCATTTTTTTGTCAGAATATTCGAATTGTGATCCAGATTCGATGAAAAATTATTCAAACTCTGAGTCCAATCGTTATATAATATGCAATCAGACACATCTTGCAATTAGGAAAAATCGATTGGTGGTTCATCGAAGTTGAAAGATTGCGTCGACGCGACTCCCCTTTTGAGATTGTTTCTTATCGATGAAAGATCGCCAAAAATATATAAAGATAGAAGAAGAGAAAAAAAAAAACAGTAAAAAAAAAAAAATTGTGAGAAAAAGAGAGAAGGAACTTCGGTTTCTCCCTTGAGCCATTAGTGTTTTTTGGCAAACTTCATCAATAGCTGAAAATGACAAAAAAACATGGACCGTCTGTCTGACCTGAGTCTGGGAGACGGCAAAAGTTCTGAGAGTATAAAAAGAAGGAAACAAAAGAAAAAAAAGTCTATCCTCTGTATTGAAACCCGTTTCTTTTTTTATACACTCACATCGATGATCTATATTCCACTTACTTATTTAGTTACTGGCGTATAAAGCAGCCTTTTTCCTTTCAAAGAAAACTGAAAAATCGTCGGATCAAACAAACGAAAAAGGCGATGAAAAAAATAGATTAAAGTAAAAACGGTTGGATACGAATCATAATTGATTGGTTCACTTTGAGTCCTTCAAGATAAATTCTGAACAATAATGAAAAACGTTGAAAATTGTCCGAAAAATTCAATTTTCTCCACTCGATCCTCATGAAATTTGTCCAAAAGCAGTTTTTTTTAAATAATTCTTCTAGATTCAAATCCGATTATTGATCAGCGATTTATTCCGGGTCGACGACACGGGTTTGTTGAACTCATGCAAAAAACAAAAAACCAAAAGGTACCAAATCGATTCGTTCAGGTTTTCTTCGACACGCTCCAGCATAATCTAGTGTTCATCGATAGCTGAAGGCCTGTCTTCATAAAAACCGACCGCGAAGAATTTGGGGGATAGATTTTTGTTCAAGGAAATTCGTGAAGAGATGAGATTTTTTACTGTTTCCTTGATAAGCAACGAGATGATCAGGGCTTTGGGAATGTGAGACGGACAGACGGAACTGAAGCGGGAATTTATTTCCTTTGGATAAAAATAAGAGAGCTTAGTTCGAGTCTGATTCTTTTTACGTTTCATTTCATTTCGTTTAGTTTCGTTTCGTTTTCTGGGCAGTGCACGGGAGAGTCTCGCACAAACTCGCAAGAAGTCGAACTTAGATCGCAGGCGTTTCGCTAACGGCTTGATTAATGGGTTCTGCGGAGCTGCTGGCGTGTAACGCCACTCAACGGCAGAAGACAAAGAAATTCCTTATTTTTCGGAACAATTAACTTCCTTAGATTGGGACGTCTGCACTGGCCAAAATCGGCTTCGCCAATGTTCGAGTGCGACAATCTGAGACAGTCACCCTTTTTCCCAAGAAAAATTCCAAGCTTTGACAGATTTCCGCCATCACGAAGAATTTTCTGTAACAAGAAACTGGAAAATTTGATTTCCAAAACGGTATCATGCTCTACATTCTTCGAAATTTTGGAAAATTCGAACTGTTGGGGTCAAAATGACTCACGTAACGATTGATTCTAGGGAATCTCAACCAAACCCTAGAATTCAGGATTTTTCCGGTGTCTTGATTGGCTGAACTCGATTTTCTTCGAAGTAATGCCAGTCATTTTGACCCCAATAGTAAAATTAAGAGCGTCAGTTGGATCGTTGATTTGTCCAGATTTGAACAGATAACGATAGTCCATCATCCAACTTGTCCGGAATAGGTTACAGTCGTGGAGACCGAGCTGCTTCACTTATATAAAGATTGATAAGTGTTCTCCTGAATTCTATCTTCTGAATTGGCCAAATTAGCCATGTATAACCTCGAAGTTACTCAAAAAGGCATCGAATCATGGTGCGACTTTATTTAGGATTTGGAAAAATGGAAATACGTGAGGCTTAGAAGACGAATTCTCCATTTCTTTGGGAAATTTTTGATCTTCAAGAAAGGATTTGCGTCAAGTACTGAAATGAAGCTTTTTTCCCATCGATTCTGAGGTTGTCTGGAATCGGAAAATAATCTTTCAGACAGTTCAGAAGCACAATCCAATTGTTTAAAATCTCATTTCTCGATTTCGGACAACTTCAGACTGTTTAGTCGATAAAAAATTCACCTTGTGTATACAAAAACCTGTAATAATTTTTCAAATTTACAGCCACGTTCAAATAGTGCAAAATTTTACAGATTCGGACAAGTTTATAATCTACCAAAGAAAAATTGCATCGTCTGCGAATTAAGCTGCCAAATAATAGTAATAATAACTGAGATCTAAAATCACAGGATCTGAAATTCTTCATTACGTCATCAATTAACTTCTCAGAGCGGATATCGTGTCTGAAAATTATCCGTCGGATGAAAGCAATTCGAATAACGTGAGACAATAGTAGCAAAGAAGTAGAAGTGCGACGGGGTCTCCGGCTGTTTCCAGCTCTTCAAATTATTGACTAATTGTATATTGCCTCTTTGAACAGAGAGCAAAGTCCGATGTAATAACGAACGAGCTTTAATAAAAAGCCCGAAGCTGCATCTTTCATCTTCAATTCTAGCGAAGATAGTGCTTCCGCTGACTACGAGTGCCTCCCACCACGGATAAGGCGGGGGGGGGGGGATGAGCACGAAGTGGAAGGGCAATTTCGACGGTGGTGGGGGGGAGCTTCTAATTTAGCGGAAAAAATGATAAGATTCTCATAAATTCAGATCAAACTTGATCTGATCTCCATCCCCATCAACACAGTTGGGTATAATTCAATCGAATTTGGTGGCTAATCTGATCCGATGATACAAAAAGTATTTTCTTCTCCAAATTCGAGGAAGAGCCCGAAGGTTTGATCTCGCACGTGCGGTAAAATAATTCAAGACAATTATAGAAGAGGCTGAGACTAAGATTAAGCCGAGACCGAAAGACGATTTCCTCAAGCGATTAAGATTAAGCTGTAACCGTGGCTTGGAAAATCGAGAGGGAAAAGCATTTCGTTTGAGACTGTAATAATACAGACTTTGCTTCCTTTTTTCTCCTCTTCCCTCCGGTACCCTGCCTTTCAAAGACAAAGACTCTGAGGCGCTCTGTTTAATTCTCTTCATTCACTTCTTCAAGGCTCAAAAGTGGCTTTGGGAGATGTTTGATCAAATGATTATCATTGACTGGTCGATGAGCTCGATTTTTTTTGGTCATCTCGACGGCCGCTATTAATATTGTCTTATGTTTTCGTTTCCATTTGGAAAAGACCTATCTGAAAATGGCTCGGGGTAAAAGACTTAAGTCCTGTGTATAAGCATAGGAGATAAGTCTTTTACCCCGAGCCATTTTCAGATAGGTCTTTTCCAAATGGAAACGAAAACATAAGACAATATTAATAGCGGCCGTCGATCTGTTTAAAAACCGTGAGGATCTATGGAATTAATTTTGTCTGTGATACCGATAATCATTCTCTTCATCCTTTGATCCTGCGCTACTACATCATTCAACTATTCTCGTAACTATATAAATTTTAGTGAAATAATTTCTCATCGCTGGCTAGTCTATCCATGTTATCATTGGACAGTTTTTTTCATTTTTTTATTGTGCTTGCGAAGCTGTCCTCTGGACCTGAGCCAAGACAACCGTGGCTATGACTACTAGACAGTATATCAGTCATCAATCTTACAACATCTTCTTCTTTAGATTCTTGGTCTGACTCAATTATGGACCAAATCGAACACTAATTCGTGATGATTAATACGATTATAACAAACATGTAGATCACGTAACGAAGTTTTGGCTCCCTTTCATAACCCTTTGTAGAACCAAGAAAATTATAGGAAATAGGGTGCGTATGTCACCTTGATAAATAATTCAGTTGAGGAGGTCAATAATATAGTCACCTAATCCCGACTTGAACCGTTACTAAGTTTTCGACTGTGTCTCCAGAAGGTGAAAGAGGCGAGGATAATGAGTGTAGGACCCCCCCTCGGACTATAAGTGGTCAATTTTTTATCCGATAACAGGGTTTCCTTTGTCTGCTCGAACCGACCTTTCCTCCGCGTTAATTGGATACATTAATCCGAACGAAGCGACGAATCTTACGGACCAGCAGGCACCGATCGATCCGATTAGTCGGTTCGATTCGTTCGAGCGTCGTTCTTCTGAGAACTGGAAGAATACAGAATGGAAGAGAGAGAGTGAATCGCGGGATGAATAATGAACAGTTTTTTGACAAGAAGAAAAAAAAATGTCACCCTGAAGACACCAGAGGGCGGAGACTAACTCAGAAGTCAGAAGTTTAACTTTCCAGTCTTCCGAAGGGTAGAAAAAAGAAAAGATTAAAAGAGTGAAGCATCAATCAATATCACGTCAGAGACGTCTCTGTTCAAGACTTGCCTTCACTCTATTCAATGGATGTGGTAAAAGGGCGGAGGATCTTCCTTTTTATTCTACTTCTTCTTCCTGGCACATTGTGAAATCATAAATCTGATCATTTTTTACCTTCTCGGAGATTTCTAGAGAGCCTTACGATGTGTACTTTTCAGATGACCTTTTACTGTATATTTAATGAATCGAGGCTTCCGTACCGAGATGTCATCAGGCCGGCCTTTCAAACGATTCGCGAAAATAAAAAATAGAAATATTCGTGGCAAACATTCGTCGGAACTTTCGACAAAAATCAACGACACGGGGAAAAAATCATTGGGGCTATTGAACAAAACGTATAAAAATGTTGCTGATGCTATGGAAAACGTGGCGAAAATTACCATTTTGACCACCTGTTTTAGTTCATTTTTGCCATATTTTCCAAAGAAGCTGAAACAAACTGATAAACCGCAAAATACGTTCACGTTTGGCTTCACAATATGAGAAAAATTGACCATTGAATCTCAGGTAGTGCAATCAAAATTTATCATGTCGTATCAAATCCAGATTCCAGACATCAATTGGAAAGCAAAAAACAAAGAAAAGAATGTGTTTTTCATCCAGACATCATCCAGGTCACTTTCCAAATGTCGAACATGACGTGAATTAGACGATCGAAGAATTGAGCAAACACCAAAACGAATATCCATCATGAGACACTTGCGATCCATTCAAACAATCATGCGAATACAATATCGTTCAAGTTTGGCTTCACAATATAAGAAAAATTGACCATTGAATCTCAGGTAGTGCGATCAAAATTTATCATGTGGTATCAAATCCAGATTCCAGACATCAATTTGAAAGCAAAAAACAAAGAAAAAAATGTGTTTCTCATCCAGACATCATCCAGGTCACTTTCCAAATGTCGAACATGACATGAATTAGACGATCGAAGAATTGAGCAAACACCAAAACGAATATCCATCATGAGACACTTGCGATCCATTCAAACAATCATGCGAATACAATATCGGAGGGTTCAGGAGCGAAGGTTGCTCACATCATTTCTGCAAATGATCGTCACACTGAGGGAAAAATGTTTGCACAGTTGGCGGATGGCCTTTTGTGCGTTCTATGCACTGTTCTATCACATTTAAATTCCGCCTTGATAACAGAGTCACGTGATTCCTGTGGGGTGACGGAGAATGAAAATTAATTTCCCGAGCTTTCGAGCTTGATAGTCTCTCTCGTCAGGTGAATAGGTCAAAAGACGAAGAGGGTAGGTTCTTCCGTTGAGGAAGTTAGACGCAGGTCCACTCCATATGGGATAACGTCGCGAGGGAAATCACCGCATGTTACACGTCGACTGTGTCGACGTAGGTATGTGGGAACGTATAGAGGAAAAGAGCTTTTATTCAGTTTTTACTTTCTTTTTCTTCTCTTTTGGGATCGTCTTTACCGCCGTAAACCGTTCCGTTTATGTGCACAACGTCTCTATACCTGCCTACCCACCTACATAGACGTTTCTGAAGAACTGAACAATAACATTTTATCTCCTGGTATGAAAGATCTGGAATTGAAATTCAATCATGAAGAAATAACAGAAAAGAAAGAAAAGATGACTTCTATCAGGAATTTGTCAATTTTTCTTAGCTTTCTCTCATAAAAACAATGGAGAAAAAAATTTGGAAAAATATTCCCAAGCTTTTTTAAGCTTATGCTTTCAAAGCTTTTGAGCAGTTTTTTGTCTTTCGAAAATTGAGTCGTGAAGAGAGGAAGAAGAATGAGAGATGCAAACACATTGAAAGTCATCATAAAGCTTTTCCTGTATTGATAATCCAATCAGCTTTCATAGTTTTCAAAAAAGCTCCTTTTAAATCTCCTATTGATCTACGAGGCCCTCAAATACAGAGTGAGCGAGGTAGTGAAGGAGGACGATGATCATGAAGTTTTTCTTTCCTCATGTCTCTGGAGCTTTGAGAGCTTTCAAATCTTGAGAACCATTCCGAAAGAAATTAGCCAGAATAAGAAGAAAAACGAATGGCACAAAAAATATCAAACTTTTTCTACTTTTGTGATTCATTCAATTTCTGAAGCTTTCGGAAAAGCTTCCTCGAAATCTGATCAAAAATTGCAAACTTGAAGACTAACAGGATAGTTTTGAAGCTTTTTGAAAAAATTGAACCTTAAACGAAAAAAATCATCACGAAGCCTTTCCAGCTTCTAGAATTCATTCGGTTTCGGAGCTTTCGAAAAAGCTCTATTCAAATCTCATCAGAAATCACGAATACAAATGAAACCAGGATATGAAAAAACGAAGACAAATATCATCAACTTTCTCTTCTCCCTAAAGCTTTCGAAGCAGTTGAAGCTTTTGAAAGCTTGTAATCAGAAAATAAAACAAAATTCAAGTTTTCTTCAAACTTGAAGACTAACAGGATAGTTTTGAAGCTTTTTGAAAAAATTCAACCTGAAACGAAAAAAATCATCACGAAGCCTTTCCAGCATCTAGAATTCATTCGGTTTCGGAGCTTTCGAAAAAGCTCTATTCAAATCTCATCAGAAATCACGAATACAAATGAAACCAGGATATGAAAAAACGAAGACAAATATCATCAACTTTCTCTTCTCCCTAAAGCTTTCGAAGCAGTTGAAGCTTTTGAAAGCTTGTAATCAGAAAATAAAACAAAATTCAAGTTTTCTTCAAACTTGAAGACTAACAGGATAGTTTTGAAGCTTTTTGAAAAAATTGAACCTGAAACGAAAAAAATCATCACGAAGCCTTTCCAGCTTCTAGAATTCATTCGGTTTCGGAGCTTTCGAAAAAGCTCTATTCAAATCTCATCAGAAATCACGAATACAAATGAAACCCGGATATGAAAAAACAAAGACAAATATCATCAACTTTCTCTTCTCCCTAAAGCTTTCGAAGCAGTTAAAGCTTTTGAAAGCTTGTAATCAGAAAATAAAACAAAATTCAAGTTTTCTTCAAACTTGAAGACTAACAGGATAGTTTTGAAGCTTTTTGAAAAAATTGAACCTGAAACGAAAAAAATCATCACGAAGCCTTTCCAGCTTCTAGAATTCATTCGGTTTCGGAGCTTTCGAAAAAGCTCTATTCAAATCTCATCAGAAATCACGAATACAAATGAAACCCGGATATGAAAAAACAAAGACAAATATCATTAACTTTCTCTTCTCCCTAAAGCTTTCGAAGCAGTTAAAGCTTTTGAAAGCTTGTAATCAGAAAATAAAACAAAATTCAAGTTTTCTTCAAACTTGAAGACTAACAGGATAGTTTTGAAGCTTTTTGAAAAAATTGAACCTGAAACGAAAAAAATCATCACGAAGCCTTTCCAGCTTCTAGAATTCATTCGGTTTCGGAGCTTTCGAAAAAGCTCTATTCAAATCTCATCAGAAATCACGAATACAAATGAAACCAGGATATGAAAAAACAAAGACAAATATCATCAACTTTCTCTTCTCCCTAAAGCTTTCGAAGCAGTTAAAGCTTTTGAAAGCTTGTAATCAGAAAGTAAAACAAAATTCAAGTTTTCTTCAAAAATTGTGAAAGAAGAAAGCTGTAACAAAAGGTGAAAAAGTTTTTTCTCGTTTCAGAAAAAATGTTCTAGTTTTTTTTTTTTTTCGTTTTTTTCTTCTTGAGCTTCTGATGTCTTTCTAAGATTGATGAATGGATGAAGCTGTACAGAATCTCCCCCCACATCCAGAAAATAGACCCTAATAGTTTTTGTCAAGCTGCAGTGCAGCAGCTATGGCAACACTCCAAGTAAAATTTATCACCGTTACTGCCGTCGACGTAAATAATTGCATGGGGTTCACGAAACGCACATACCCTATCCTAACTCCGTGCAAGCTGCTCTTCTCTATAATCGCACCGCAAGCTCCTTCCTTAACCTCCAGCTCAACCTCTTTTCCTCCATCTGGAAGAATAAAGAAAAAAGGAAGAGTCACAATAAGAGGAACTTCAACCCCTGCCAAGAGCCCGTGAGCTTTTCTTCGATTCCCAAAATGGTTAGGAGATTCGTTTCCAAGTTAGCCTCTGAGGTATTTTTTGGGTAACAAACAGAAAAAAAAAAAATACTTTCAAGAGTCCGTGAAGCTAAGGGTGGTAAAAATCACTGTGTCAAGGGCCGAGGATTCTCAGGTCTCCAGAAAATTCGCTCGTTCTCTTCGATTCTCTGACTAGCTGACTCTCTCGGTCTCTCTTTCTCTCTGACTGGCTTCACTGGCTTCGTCGCTTGGTCTCCATGGTACGGGATAAAGGCGGACGTGCTCGGTCCTCCACGGTTCACCAAACATCGTTTGTTCTTTCCGGACCGCTGACCCGTGCAATCTTTTCACAAATCCTGCACTACACCATCACGTCCACGCGCCAACAGACACGTACTGGGTTTATACTCGCGGCACAAACCAACAGCTGGAAAACGCGGAAACGAATCGACCATCCAAAATGAATCCGCGTTACACTCTCTTGTCAACAACTCGGTTCGATTTGGATAAACAGATTTTTCGATGCGAAAAATCATTCTGAATGATAAATTTCAATTGTACTTTTTTTGTCGGAATTGCAAACATCGGAGAATTCATAAATCCTCTCAGAATGCTGACCAACCAAAAGTCTGATTGGTGAAGAGATACTCAATTGGCGCCCAACGTGGGGCAAAGTTTTCGCACCGATTCACATTATGATGCATAACTCTGACAGTTTTTTGACAATATGCTCGAACCTAGAATCGATTGAAAGAGGGTTATAATCCGCTCATTTTGAGTGAAAGATCATATAAATTGGATCATTGGTTGAAAAGTTGGAGCATTTTGAAAAAATTGGAGAACATTCCCGAAATCTGTGAAGACGGGTTTTCCAAATTATTTGCGAATTTCAGCTACTTTTGTCGAATTTCTAAACATTCTTGGACGATCATCTAAATCTATGCTAAATTTCCAAAATCACTCATACATATCGACATTTCTCTTTGAATGTATGTAGTTTTCACAACTTCCACCATGTTTTTTGTTATTGTCTGTATTTTTCGCTCCTACGTGATTTCACGTTCACATCGATGTCACGTAGGGTGAATAAATCGCCGATTTACCAAAATTGAAATGATTCTGCACGGTGCAAAATTCTCTTCAATGGCTAAATTACACCGGAGCTGATCGTCAGCCGAAACATCCAGCCTCGTTCGAATCATGGATTGATTATCGGCCCCCCTGGCCCTTCGGCCTAGGATCAACTCGAAAACGCATTCATATTAATAATTACCACACCGCGCGATGCCACGTGCGAGCATTAATAGCCGATAAATTCAACATCCTCAATGTCACATTCAATCAGATACCCATCGATTTCTAGCGTCACTGGTACTAGAAAAGAAGAGTAGTTCACTTTTTGAGGTCATTTTCTTTCATCCTTCGATATCTCGACAACAGGTCAACGGATTTTGACGATTTTGGTCTCAATCGACGAGGATTTTCCAATCTCAAGACTGATTAGGTTCTCGATTCGACCAGTTCAATAGTTTTTCCATTATTCGGAGTACAAATTTTCTCCCAAAGAGATGTTTGCTAGAAAACGGATCATTCGATGTAGATGAAAATTGGTGACCGAAAGTCCTTTGCGGGTCTCTGATCAAGAATTTAAGATCAGTTCAGCTGAATTAAAACTTGCTACTTTCGGTGTACCACAAGGAAAAAAGTTTCCAGTCGCTGATAACGAATCCAAGTTCCGAAAAATTGTACCAACAGATCCAGCATGGCAATCGTTCCATACCTTCATCAAAATTGTTACTTCAGGGTGTTTTTGGTATCCGATCGCTTCACAAAAAGCTCTGTAAAGAATGAAGACAGTGAATAACAGCGGTCCAGAGGAAGTTTTTATCGGTTAAAATGTTATCGGTGTTATCAATTTGATAATAATTATCGTGGATTGAGCTTTCAGCTTCCGTTTTTGGTACATAGATACGATGCATGATATGAGAGCTTGCGGGATTTGTTATCGAAAAGTTAGGCATGCGATGACGATTATAAATTATAATCACGTCGATCCTGGATAGACGATAGAACGGTGAAATGAACACAATCAAACATATCAGCGTCAAATGCATATTCGAAATCCGATTATCCTCTACGATCGGGCGCCCGCACCCGATTTCGTACTGCGACTGGAATCGGTGATGCGAGATGGGCGAAATGAATCCTCCTGCATTCTGTTTACCGCTAACACACTGTCGACCGTCCATATAGCGAGGAATTGACCGATAGTAGCACAGGACAAGAGACAGTAATTAAATATTTGCCAATGTTCGATAGACTATTGTACTTCCATTTGACATTTTGGACCGCATCCCTCGATAACTCGGCAGGTAATGATTATTCATCGCCGGATCCGTTATCCAAAATCCGTCAAACTTTCATTTTTTCTTCGGTTTTCCATCGTCAACTCGCTTCAAGTCTTTCAAAATCATCAAAATCACATAAAGTAACGTGGAACGTGGAGACTCGGAATGAATTTATTTTTGTTTCTTTCGTCGATATCTCGCTTTTGGTTGATCCTAGAGAAAAAGAGGAAGAGAGTGATTTTGAAGCTATCAAAATTCTCTACAAAAAAGAATTCCACAGTTTTTCTCCTGGAATCAACCATCTCAGAGATATACCGACTTGAATCGAAGATGAAATCGTGTTTCTGTTTCTTTCAAATTGAAAAAAAGGGTCCAATGATAAGAATATTGATATCAAACCGTGTCGAATCCTCCAACGCTAAACAGTTCGATTTAATTATCAATTAGTAGTTCATGTGTGTATCGCAGATTCAGCTATAGCACAGCATAGCATACCATCATTGATTAAACAGGGCGGCGAGATATACCAATTATCCTAACAGGATATAATGCATCGTCATATAAATTGCGGGAACTGTAATAACGGCAACGTATATACATACAATTCGGTTTTGCCTATAACCACTGGTGTCCCAGAAACGTGTCGATGATAGGCTTGATTTGTAACCAGATACCCCGTATCATCAGCTGAAGGGGGGGTGAGATTTCAGTCAGTTTCCCACTATCCGAATTTTGCGGCTACAATAACCAAAACACGATTCTTGTCTCGAGAGAAAACACCAGCAGTGGAACAGTGGCCCAAACCAAAATGGCCACCAGCTACCACGATATTCGTTATCCAATTAGTTCTAACCACGGGTTTGATGCCAGGTGCTGTTCAGTATCAACCTGATGAGTAATTTTCAAAATTCAGAGACCCGAAAGAATTCAGGTTTTGGATGCCAATTGATCCAGCTAATGAAAGAACAAATTTCAGTCACATCCCGAAAATTAGTTACTATTGGACGGACTACAAGTCCGATTTTAGTTTTTTCATCATATATCGATAACTATTGATCCTATCGTCACGGAGGTTATTATAAAAAATGAAGCTCACTAAATTATCTACAAGAAATATTCAATACATTTTTCCCGTACCTTTGATAGTTTCTCTCTAATACAACGGTGAATAGGTACATAATGCTCACAAGGTTCTGTACCAACATCGATATTTTCGGGCTTGTATTACACAAGAACCATTGAATATATGAAAAAAATGTATTCAACCTTTCTTGTAGAGAATTTCATGAGCTTTATTTTTTGTAATGACCTTCATGACGATATTATCCATAGTTGTCGAGATATGATGAAACAACTGAATTAGTGCACCTTTGACCCAATGATTTCTGACTTTTGATACCAGTTAGCTAATCATGTCTGTTATTTTTTCTATTTTTCAGGTAAGTTTCGGCCCTCGTCTTCTCCTAAATGTGTTCGAAACGGATGAATATATTTCACTTGGGTTTGATGTTGCGGCAGTAAACGCGTGGAGTACAGCTCGGATTTAATACGGTGTATTGTGGGGGGGATTCGGTCGGAGAAGTGAGTACGAAATCTATATTTAACGGAGCAGAAAAGCTGCCTTTACCTTAGTTCGCCTTGGCGCTCTTCCCACCTTCCTCTTTCCGCTTTCCGTTTTCCTCTTTCCTCCCTGGCACATGAATGGAAATAAATAAGACCGCGATTTAAGGAATGGAAATGGAAGGTACGGGAGCTTGCAGCCCGTGCAACAAAATTGCGTTACTTCATCGCAAAACCGCGAATCGTACCGAGGTGCGAGAAAATCAGATTGATTTTACCCTCTCAATAGAATTCGTTCAATACCACCAACTTTCCAATTCGAATCCGAAATCATTGAATTTTAATACCTGACACGCACGATGAAAGGATCCCGGAATTCAGTCAAGCATATGAAAAAAAGCTCGAAATCTGTTGAATCATATGAAATATGTAACTCGAATATCTTTCAGAAAATTTGGAGAAAAGCTCCAACACAAGTAAAAAGAACGAAAAATAATAATGGATTTTTATTCGAAACTGAAATAAAAGCTCGATTTTCGTTCAAGAATAAAAAGAAGCTGAAGTTTCTGTTCGAGTTATGGGAGAAAAGCTCGATTTTTTTGTTGGGAGTGTTAAAAAGCTCTTATACCTATTAGCAAAGAATATGAACGAGCTCTGATATCGGTCAGGGATATCAGAAAAATTCAATACTAGTCAGGATTATAAGAGAAAGCTCGAAATTAAAAAACATGACAAAATTCATGTCAGGATTGGATGGTCAAAAAAATCGAATTAGATATCAAGAATACGAAAAAGGATCAGCTATTGGTCAGAAATGAGAAAAAAGCTCGGAATCGTAAATATGAGAAAGCTCGAATTTGAGTCTGGGATCAGAAAAGGCTTGGATCTCAATAAGAAATTTTAAAAAGCTCCTAGTTCAGGCAGCATTAGGGAAAAAGAAAACTCGAATTTCAGCCAGGAATAAGAAAAAGCTCAGATTCTGGTCAGGAATATGAAAATAAGCTCGGATTCTCGTCAGAACTATCGAAAAGTCTAATTCTTGGGACATATTGGAGTCAGAATGAAAGACTAGAATAGAGTAAATCGATATTCCCACAAAATTTTTCATCGATTCCCATCTCAAAATCAAAATCCAAAGGAGAATCGGAATTAAGTTGGAAAAAAAATTGAGTCAAAAAGTGTTTTTTGGGGGGAATCAATCCCGAGGATGACGTAGTCACGATTCATCCCTCCTCCTCCCTTATTCCGGTTGGTTTTGGGTCGCGTATTAGTTAGCAGTTAAGGGTTTTGGCAGCGACGCAGCTGCGGCGAACAACCCGGAACCAATTACAAAGAACCACCTTGTTCCTGGTGCCCATGACGTAGTGGCACTGTGCTACTTCCCTGGCTGCAATAACGCCTAATAATCCCGATACCACCAGTAGCGTGCTGCACGGAAAGTAGTTTCAAACAGTTTCGTTAATGAGCGGACCCTTTAATTATGTCAGTGTTTAATTTCACTGCGGTCTGAAACAGAATACTGGGCGATATTATTATTATCATCATTATCTAATTCAAAATTTTTGAGTTTCTGTATCTTTTTTTTTTTTTTTGACTTCGTTTAATTACATTTTCTGAAATTTGGAAATTTAGCTCCAACAACTTTGGCCAAATAAACGCAATAAAATTTGGCCAATAAAATCATTCAATTTTTTTTATGAGATTCGTTGGATTTTTTTCATGATGTAACGTAAATGATTTAGGAGAATTTTGGATAGTTATCGACTCGCTTCCGTTTTGGGGAAAATTTATCAGATTTGTGGGGCCAAGATTGAATAATCTTACAATAATTACCAAACTCCTGGATAATGAGAATCATTAGAATTGTTTTGGACAAAATCCGTCATAATATTTGGGCCAATTTTGGATAAAAAATTTAAAATACGATTCATTCGTAAATTTTTGGAAAAAATTCAGTTTCTTCCGATTATAATTGACAAGATTCAAATTTAAAATTCCATGGTATCAGAACAATCAACCTTTTGGACTAATACAACGATTAGAGGTCGTGATAATTGGATTCCTCAGATTTGTGAATTTTCAGAATCAGACTGATAATATTTTGGACCAGATTGAATTTGATACACTGTCGAAATATTCGGATTTTCCTTCCACCAAATTTTCGGACACGATTTATCCTAGATTCCTGAACCCAAATTCATCAGATTCGATCCATTCTGAAATGAATTCCTCAGACTTGTGAATTTTCAGAGTCAGACTCGTCATATTTTTCGACAAGATCGAATTTCATAAACTGTCGAAATTTTCGGATTTTCCTTCCACCAAATTTTTGGACACGATTTATCATAGATTCCTGAACCCGAATTCATCAGATTCTATCAATTCTGAAATGAATTCCTCAGACTTGGAAATTTTCAGAGTCAGACTGGTCATATTTTGGACCAGATCAAATTTAATAGAATGTCGAAATATTCGGATTTTCCTTCCACCAAATTTTCGGACACGATTTATCCTAGATTCCTGAACCCAAATTCATCAGATTCGATCCATTCTGAAATGAATTCCTCAGACTTGTGAATTTTCAGAGTCAGACTCGTCATATTTTTCGACAAGATCGAATTTCATAAACTGTCGAAATTTTCGGATTTTCCTTCCACCAAATTTTTGGACACGATTTATCATAGATTCCTGAACCCGAATTCATCAGATTCTATCAATTCTGAAATGAATTCCTCAGACTTGGAAATTTCAGAGTCAGACTGGTCATATTTTGGACCAGATCAAATTTAATAGAATGTCGAAATATTCGGATTTTCCTTCCACCAAATTTTCGGACACGATTTATCCTAGATTCCTGAACCCAAATTCATCAGATTCGATCCATTCTGAAATGAATTCCTCAGACTTGTGAATTTTCAGAGTCAGACTCGTCATATTTTTCGACAAGATCGAATTTCATAAACTGTCGAAATTTTCGGATTTTCCGCCCACCAAATTTTTGGACACGATTTATCATAGATTCCTGAACCCGAATTCATCAGATTCTATCAATTCTGAAATGAATTTCAGACTTGGGAATTTTCAGAGTCAGACTGGTCATATTTTGGACCAGATCAAATTTAATAGAATGTCGAAATATTCGGATTTTCCTTCCACCAAATTTTCGGACACGATTTATCCTAGATTCCTGAACCCAAATTCATCAGATTCGATCCATTCTGAAATGAATTCCTCAGACTTGTGAATTTTCAGAGTCAGACTCGTCATATTTTTCGACAAGATCGAATTTCATAAACTGTCGAAATTTTCGGATTTTCCGCCCACCAAATTTTTGGACACGATTTATCATAGATTCCTGAACCCGAATTCATCAGATTCTATCAATTCTGAAATGAATTCCTCAGACTTGGGAATTTTCAGAGTCAGACTGGTCATATTTTGGACCAGATCAAATTTAATAGAATGTCGAAATATTCGGATTTTCCTTCCACCAAATTTTCGGACACGATTTATCCTAGATTCCTGAACCCAAATTCATCAGATTCGATCCATTCTGAAATGAATTCCTCAGACTTGTGAATTTTCAGAGTCAGACTCGTCATATTTTTCGACAAGATCGAATTTCATAAACTGTCGAAATTTTCGGATTTTCCGCCCACCAAATTTTTGGACACGATTTATCATAGATTCCTGAACCCGAATTCATCAGATTCTATCAATTCTGAAATGAATTCCTCAGACTTGGGAATTTTCAGAGTCAGACTGGTCATATTTTGGACCAGATCAAATTTAATAGAATGTCGAAATATTCGGATTTTCCTTCCACCAAATTTTCGGACACGATTTATCCTAGATTCCTGAACCCTAATTCATCAGATTCGATCCATTCTGAAATGAATTCCTCAGACTTGTGAATTTTCAGAGTCAGACTCGTCATATTTTTCGACAAGATCGAATTTCATAAACTGTCGAAATTTTCGGATTTTCCGTCCACCAAATTTTTGGACACGATTTATCCTAGATTTATCCTAGATTCCTGAACCCAAATTCATCAGATTCTATCAATTCTGAAATGAATTTCTCAGACTTGTGAATTTTCAGAGTCAGACTGGTCATATTTTGAACCAGATCAAATTTAATAGAATGTCGAAATATTCGGAGATTCCTTCCACTAAATTTTCGGACACGATTTATCCTAGATTCCTGAACCCCAATTCATCAGATTCGATCCATTCTGAAATGAATTCCTCAGACTTGTGAATTTTCAGAGTCAGACTCGTCATATTTTTCGACAAGATCGAATTTCATAAACTGTCGAAATTTTCGGATTTTCCGTCCACCAAATTTTTGGACACGATTTATCCTAGATTTATCCTAGATTCCTGAACCCAAATTCATCAGATTCTATCAATTCTGAAATGAATTTCTCAGACTTGTGAATTTTCAGAGTCAGACTGGTCATATTTTGAACCAGATCAAATTTAATAGAATGTCGAAATATTCGGAGATTCCTTCCACTAAATTTTCGGACACGATTTATCCTAGATTCCTGAACCCTAATTCATCAGATTCGATCCATTCTGAAATGAATTCCTCAGACTTGTGAATTTTCAGAGTCAGACTCGTCATATTTTTCGACAAGATCGAATTTCATAAACTGTCAAAATTTTCGGATTTTCCGTCCACCAAATTTTTGGACACGATTTATCCTAGATTTATCCTAGATTCCTGAACCCAAATTCATCAGATTCTATCAATTCTGAAATGAATTTCTCAGACTTGTGAATTTTCAGAGTCAGGCTGGTCATATTTTGGACTAGATCAAATTTAATAGAATGTCGAAATATTCGGATTTTCCTTCCACCAAATTTTTGGACACGATTTAAATGGATTCAAATGGATTGAATTTCTGATTAATTTTGGACCGATCATATCGAACGCTAATCTTTCATGACGTAAAGTAATCTTCTCTCCTTCGTTCTTTCGCCTGTCGCATAAAATTTCCTCCAAAATCCCGCGTCCCGAGCTTTTTGATTCCTCGCAACACGTAGAACCGGATTTAGTCCTTCCGCGAAAATCCTGCGTCCCTATATCGCCATAAATATCGTTTCTGTACGTCGCTCTACCAGATCCCTCGAGGGGTTTCGGTAAGACGGCGACAGTGGGACGGGAGCGGCTAAGAAAATCGTCCCGGTTGGCATCTGGATCTCCGGGGTAGCTTTGGGGGTCTACAAAGTACTACACAGTGGATTTTACCCGCCGTTTGGCCCGCGACATAACAGATTCGAATCGATCCAAGTCGATGGAGGGAGAGGAGCCAGATACTCGTCAATCACTGACTAGATCGCGTTTATATCAATCACCGGTATCGAAGATCGGAGCTTTCTCCTCATGAACCGTTGGGACTGAGAGCTTGTATCAATTGCTAGGGGTTGAAAAACAAAACAAAAAATAGGAGGAGGTGGAAAACTTTTCCTCGAATCACGAGACATCCGATAGCCTCCGGTCAACTCAGCTTTTAACACCCGGGGGTCCAAAAGACCCTTGCTGCGGTCGACCCGGAGACCCTGAGCAACGGATTTCGCTCAGGCGACTCTTGTTCGGGATTCGAAAGTCCGGAGGGTCTTTATTTTCGATGGGGATTAGCCACGTAGAGGGGGGAGACGATTATTGACCATGTTTTCAACAGCGTTTATCTCAGCGATGGGTGAAGATTTTCAGGCTCTCTAAACGTGAAACGTTGAGAATTCGGGCTTCTAGTTTTCTGAGAAAAAAAATAAATCGAAAATCGATCCACGCGTTCGGATTTTATTAACGTTGTAAGATTGAATGGCTTTTTGGACCGTTTTGGCCAAACGGTTGTTGGACAGAAAATTGCAGTATTTGAATGATTTGAACCGATTCAAAGAAGCTTATATTCTATTTTAGAGCGATTTCAGATGATTTTTAGTGATTCTGATCAATTTTGAATCGAATGAATGTTTCAGATGAAATTTAATTCATTTCTGATTGGATTCCAAGTAATTTCCGGCCATTTTGAACTGAATCCAAGCAGTAGCAAATTCATTACAGCAATTTTGACATTTTTGAATGCTCAACTCCGATTACAAGTGATTTCAAAGCGATTTTTGAATCACTCCAAGCGACTGTGATATGATTTTATGATTCAATTGATTTCTAGCGATAATTTCGAAGTGGTTTCAATTCGATTTCCCGAAAATTAAAGTCATTACTGCATCCATTTCAAGTACCTTAGACCAAACGGTCTCAATAAGTGATTCTGACCCGATTTCAAATGATCTTAGGCGATTTGGGATAGTCTAAAAATGACTTGAAGCTAACTTTTGCTCCAGTTTTGAGTATTTCTAGAAAATCAAAACAACTTCGACCTCGATTCTCAGTGATTTCACCATTCGCCATGTGGTTCATGATTTTAACAAGCCAATATTTCCTCATTTTCGTTGATTCTCAAGAAAACCAAACGAATAGACAATCAAGTATATAATCAGTTGGAGATATTGGTTTCGGTATAGAACAGGGTGGAATATACTATCTTTATCTCGCACCACGAGGACGCGACACAGTTTCGTTTGTGGGAAAAGTTGCAATCAGACGTTAGAATCTCTTCTAACTTTCCAGAGGGTAACAGGGATGGGGGTAAATGGTCCCGCGAGGCTGCGGGCCACGGTTCAACTTGGTTGTTATCGTCCCAGCTTTTCACAGAGAGGAAATAGCCTGATTAAGGCCTCGCTAGATTCCAATTAACGCCTTAATTAAATCCTCCTGTACTCTTAAACGCCTCCTCATTCTCTGCCTGAACATGCGCGTTGGCTTCACACCTCCCACTTGAACCAACCGGAATTTACGATTGGAAAATAAAGTAGGTGGAAGAAAATACGAAAATCCCAGGGTCTTTGACACCTGTTTCATCATTTTCCCACGGCTTTAACCAAAACGAAAAGTACACCGGATTTCAATGGCGAAGTGTTAATCGAAAGATTCTACATCGAGGCTCTGGGAACCAGGAAGACGAAGCAAAGAAGATCGATTAAAGCACGGTGCGTAGGCTCGCGAGTCTGGAAGCCGGATTCCGTGGACCATTAAATGAACTGATCTCCGACCCTCGGCATCCCCCTCCGATCTCTGTGTGAGATAACCGAAACGACTCTCCTGATCTCTGTTAGCTCGGTTCCTCAGAGTATAACAGAGTTTCAACCTACGGTAGGCGACTCGCCATTTTTCACACATGCAGATTAGCACTGAACCCCCGAGGATCGATCTGATACGAAACGTCCTCGTATACAACGTGAAAATCTACTTTGTACAGATACAAAACTCCCGATGCTTGGGGCGACAAAGTGTGAATGGGACTCGAGATCACTTAACCCCGTGCAGATTCGATAAGGCCCCTTTTTCCAAACCCTCTTCTCTCCACGTTGAGAGTAGATGAAAAAGGGGGATTCGCTGAACGTGTGTCTGCATAGGGTCTGCGTTGGTCTACATCGTCACAGGTGTCAAAATACACCACGATCTAACCACTTTTGGAAATTGTCATAATCCACGAACGCAGAATTTAAATACTCGTGTCTTGGTCTCAGGATGTGAGAAGAAACTGTGATTTTTTCCAAGGTTACGTCAAGGACAGAAGAATCAATCTTTTGTTTGAGGATTTCTGAGAGGATCATTTTGCGAGTTTGACGAAAGTCCTGAGGGAATTCAATTCATTGACGATATTCCAGCTGTTTGAAAACTCTTCTTCTTCTGCAGGATTGTGACGTCACTACCAATACCGATTCTCGATGCCATCAAATTCGAAATGGCGTCACAATCCAGTAAAAAAAGAAACAATCTTCGAAGACGGTAGTTCTGAGTGATGCCTGAAGTTTCAAAACGAGAATCAAACTCATTGTCAGTGAAGCAGCCCTGAAAGAATGTCCAGTTGGAGGTGAACATGTCTTCTCGATAGATACATTGACACCATCAGATTCGAAATGGCGTCACAATCCATCGAAAAAAGGAAACAATCTTTGAAGACGGTAGTTCTGAGTGATGCTTGAAGTTTCAAAACGAACATCAATCTCATTGTCAGTGAAGCAGCCCTGAAAGAATGTCCAGTTGGAGGTGAACATGTCTTCTCATAGATACATTGACACCATCAGATTCGGAATGGCGTCACAATCCATCGAAAAAAGGAAACAATCTTTGAAGACGGTAGTTCTGAGTGATGCTTGAAGTTTCAAAACGAACATCAATCTCATTCTCAGTGAAGCAGTCCTGAAAGAATGTCCAGTTGGATGTGAATATGTCGTCTCGATAGATACACTGACACCATCAGATTCGAAATGGCGTCACAATCCATCGAAAAAAGGAAACAATCTTTGAAGACGAGAGTTCTGAGTGATGCTTGAAGTTTCAAAACGAACATCAATCTCATTGTCAGTGAAGCAGCCCTGAAAGAATGTCCAGTTGGAGGTGAACATGTCTTCTCGATAGATACATTGACACCATCAGATTCGAAATGGCGTCACAATCCATCGAAAAAAGGAAACAATCTTTGAAGACGGTAGTTCTGAGTAATGCTTGAACTTTCAAAACGAACATCAATCTCATTGTCAGTGAAGCAGTCCTGAAAGAATGTCCAGTTGGATGTGAACATGTCGTCTCGATAGATACATTGACACCATCAGATTCGAAATGGCGTCACAATCCATCGAAAAAAGGAAACAATCTTTGAAGACGGTAGTTCTGAGTAATGCTTGAACTTTCAAAACGAACATCAATCTCATTGTCAGTGAAGCAGCCCTGAAAAAATGTCCAGTTGGAGGTGAACATGTCTTCTCGATAGATACATTGACACCATCAGATTCGAAATGGCGTCACAATCCATCGAAAAAAGGAAACAATCTTTGAAGACGGTAGTTCTGAGTAATGCTTGAACTTTCAAAACGAACATCAATCTCATTGTCAGTGAAGCAGTCCTGAAAGAATGTCCAGTTGGATGTGAACATGTCGTCTCGATAGATACATTGACACCATCAGATTCGAAATGACGTCACAATCCATCGAAAAAAGGAAACAATCTTTGAAGACGGTAGTTCTGAGTGATGCTTGAAGTTTCAAAACGAACATCAATCTCATTGTCAGTGAAGCAGCCCTGAAAGAATGTCCAGTTGGAGGTGAACATGTCTTCTCATAGATACATTGACACCATCAGATTCGGAATGGCGTCACAATCCATCGAAAAAAGGAAACAATCTTTGAAGACGGTAGTTCTGAGTGATGCTTGAACTTTCAAAACGAGAATCAAACTCATTGTCAGTGAAGCAGCCCTGAAAGAATGTCCAGTTGGATGTGAACATGTCGTCTCGATAGATACATTGACACCATCAGATTCGAAATGGCGTCACAATCCATCGAAAAAAGGAAACAATCTTTGAAGACGGTAGTTCTGAGTGATGCTTGAAGTTTCAAAACGAACATCAATCTCATTGTCAGTGAAGCAGCCCTGAAAGAATGTCCAGTTGGAGGTGAACATGTCTTCTCATAGATACATTGACACCATCAGATTCGGAATGGCGTCACAATCCATCGAAAAAAGGAAACAATCTTTGAAGACGGTAGTTCTGAGTGATGCTTGAACTTTCAAAACGAGAATCAAACTCATTGTCAGTGAAGCAGCCCTGAAAGAATGTCCAGTTGGATGTGAACATGTCGTCTCGATAGATACATTGACACCATCAGATTCGAAATGGCGTCACAATCCATCGAAAAAAGGAAACAATCTTTGAAGACGAGAGTTCTGAGTGATGCTTGAAGTTTCAAAACGAACATCAATCTCATTGTCAGTGAAGCAGCCCTGAAAGAATGTCCAGTTGGAGGTGAACATGTCGTCTCGATAGATAAATCGTGTGGTTCGTTCATTATTAAAGAGAGAAGCTACAGACCAGCGATTGGGAAGGAAGATTAAAGATGGAGGCTCGAGCTCCAGTAGGAGGACGTAGTTTGATCGGGTCTTGCCGGAGGCCGGCATGCGTCCCTTGAATCGAGCGAAGAGAGAAGACGAAAAAAGGAAACAAACACAGAAAAAGAATCTATCCTCCGATACGACGACGGCGATAAAATCAGTGCCGGAGTAACCTAACCCAAACTCGGTCTTGTGGAACGCGAAGAACGCGGGAAGGAGTCCCACGACTCGGTTCGATCGCCGAGTCCGTTTAAATATTCGAAATGTTAATGCAGGAAAGTTGTGCTCGTGCGGTATACCCGATGAGTATAGTACATACGGCATAACTACCGGCCGTTGTAACGAGCAACTGGTACTTAGGTATCTAATAATTTACCAATTGATTATTACCGGGGTTCATATATCATTCAGGACACCCGTCTGCGACATCATCTATCGTAACTTGGATTATTTATAACGCAGCGGGTATGCGATACGCCAGGATGACCCCATGGCTCAAAATAAAAATGGTACCTTCTTACGTTGGAAGCAATAATTCAACGTCACCTGTTACCCTCGACAACTTATTCTCGTGTTTCTTCAACTGACTCACGCTGCATTGCGTCAGTCTATATTCAAACACTGAACTAACTTTTGCGGAAAATAGCTTTTAGCGATAAAGAATCAGACATCTTGTTTCAGAGGTACAGAGAAATGGTTTTTCTCTTCTCAGTCTGAAGCCGTTGAAAGGCTCAAAGCTCAAATCTTTCGCGAATATCTCGGCTCCTGTTACTCCGATCGTGAAAATAGCCTGAATCAATAATGTTTGTTATACAATTTTCTATAAAATAGGTTCCTATCATTTTTCCGGTTTTCCACTACTTCTCTCATTTCAGTCGTTGGAATTTGACGAACAGTCGGACATCTTTCTTCAAATCGCAACTTTTTCGCGAATATCTCGGTCCCTGTAACTCCGATCGTGAAAATAGCCTGAATCAATAATGTTTGTTATCAAATTCTCTAGAAAGAAGGTATCCATCACTTTTTCTGCTATCCCACGACTTTTCTCATTTCAGTCGTTGAAAGTTGACGAGAGCCATTTTGTAAAACATTCAAACATGAGCTTATGGTATAGTTCTCGTATTGCAACAACAGTTATCACAAAAATGGGTGGATTTTATTTGTTTTAGGGTTTAGCTATCCTAGCCAGGTATGTTTGTTTAAGATCGTGGGTCGGGCGTCGCGGTGCAGGTACGAGGCAGTCGGGCGAAGAACCGGTGCGGAGGGGTATACCGGTTCTACCGGCTCCTCGGCCGCTACGGGAGGTCCGCAGGTCTTTCCAGACAGAACGGAGAACGTGCTACTCCTTTTTCCCTCTTCCTCTCATCTCTATCCCCGTCTTTTTCTACACCCTGGTATTCGTGTCCCTCCGGAGGCCCCCGCCGAGACAAAAGAATCGAATATAGCGTCGGACGGTCTCCTGCACGGTCGTAAAGCTGCGTTCACACTTTCGCCTCACCGTCAGACAATGAGTCGTTAGGACTCATCCACTCGGTACTAATTCCTCTTCTTATTGCGCCCCTCCTTTGCTCCGGAGCGCGGAAAACACTGGCGTAAAAATTTGAAAATGAAGATTCATCCTCACCGGTGGAGAGGAGACTCCGCGAAGACACCCTTGGTAGGTCGTTCCGTTGCGAAGATACATCCGTGTGACCCACACCGTCCAAGAGCCGAGATGTGACGAGGCGATAGAGCGGAAAGCATCTATGGTGATGTGATGGAGCGACTGTATGAACGAGCAGTGAGTAGGAGAGTGCCTTCGAGATAAGCCAACGGCGTCGTGAATACAGATGGACAGGCGATAGGAGGACCAGCCTCATCTCTGAACCAGATACCCGCGTCGACCCCAGGGATCCCTCGTTCCGTCTTCGACTTCACTTTTGTCGGCTGTGTACATCCTCGTGGTATCCTAATTCGGAGATATTCTCAACGCTCTGTGCGGAAAAGCGAAACGCGGTCAAAAGTCTTCTATCGAATTCAGAAGTGGCGAAGATATGCTTTCCTAGCATGACGATTCGTAATGGAAAGGATGGATTCGCGTTGGTCGTCTGTTAAGAGACGACTTTTGAACTCTTTTGATAGACTTCTGCCACAATTCTCTAACCACGCCGGAAAAACGACTTCCAAATGACTCTCTCAACTTTTCATCATCGATATCGCTTCGGTATCAACATCCTAGTGATACTGAAATTGATGTGGTTATCGATACTGACCTTCTACAGACATCAAAATCGTAGTGATATTGGATTTGATCGATATCAACATTTGTATCGTTATCAATATACTATCAATATTGACATCCTATAGACTATGAAATTCTGTCGGTATTGACATTTCATCCATATCAACATCTTTGTTGATATCAAAATACCATTAATATCGACATTCTATCGATATCAAAATCGTATCTTCATCAAAAGACTATCAATATTGACATCCCATCGATGTAGACATTCTATCGACTTTAATGTCCTATCACTATTGATATTCTATCTACTTCGGTATTTTATCGATTCAAAAATCGTACTGATATCAAAATAGCATCATTATGAACTTTTCATCGTCTTTTGAGAGACGACCACTTGACTTCTTTTGAGACTTCTCAGGGTGGGATTGACGTCATAGCTCTGTTTTCCAAGTCTACAAATCCTCCGGGTGTTTTGACCGAGTAAGAAGTCAGTTTCACTTTTACGTAGTTGGCTTTAGCTGCGTCGTCTAGAGTCTAGACTAGTTTCGTCCGTCTGCACATACAAACACATCCCGAGAGGTCGTCGTCACTGTCGGCGTCAGTCAATTTATTTAGACACGCATCCCCCGGAGCACGGCTTACGTCGATGCTAAGTCGCTTAGACGTCGATACCGTCTTCCCCTTTGCAATACGACGCTTCCATCACGTACACGGAAGAACTTCTATTCGCAGAACCGTCGACTTTCGTCCGACTCAAATCCCACGGAATCGGACAAAAAAAAGAATAAAAAAATTGCGGAACTCAAAAGAAGTTATGACCGAGACTCCGCAAATCCACCTGTAGGTTAATCCGCGGTAAACCGCAGCCGCGTCAGTTCCGCATCCCACGAAAACCACAATCGTGTCAAACACAGACGCCGCGGTGATGAAGTATCGTTGATTTCAGACCGTGACGTAACTTACGGTCGATTATCGCGAGCTACTCGATGATTCGTCGCGGTTGTGATTCGGGGATCTCGTACGAATCGGAGAACAATTCCGACTTCTATATTGCTGGGGGATAAATCATCGCCGCTCATTTAATCACAATGGGGCCGCGTGTTCATTGACCGACTAGTACAGTCGACGTGATTCCAACAATGCTCGCAATTACCGACGCCTCTTCTGATCCCCGAACATTGACTTTATTGACAGAAATTGAACGCCTCCATGTGGTGAAATTAGTCCGCGAATAAAATCGACGGTAATTATCGTCAATTCCGTTCCCATCGGGCGAACCTGAATCGATCGATTATTCAGTCAGTTGTTTCAATATCCCGTTAGGTACGGAAAAAAACACGAGTTTTTAATGCATGTGGGGGTAAAAAAGTAGATTTTTACCTTTGACACTTGAAATTAGCGGTGGTCCTCAATTAGCGGTTGAAACCGGAAGGAGAACAGGAGGGTGAAGTGGAAGGAAGATTCATAAAATTGGGATGCTGTGGGCGGCCGGACACCGAGTCTAATTTACTCGTCATCTCTCATTAGCTCCACGAGCTTCGTAGAATGGTATTCGTAGTGGGTGGAATTGACTCTTGCGTTGTTAATTTGCGGGAGATTCCGTGCACGCATCTCATCTCGGTACGTGTAATAATTAATTTAGATACTCGAGCTCGAAGGAGAGCAGCAGCCCTGAGCTAGTCGGTGTCTCTCCTAACGGGGCTATATGGAAACCCATTAATATCACTTACATTAGCACGCCATCTACTCACCTTCGTACTTTGTACTTCAGAACTATACGTGTAAGTTTAATGGCCTCTCGCTTCTGTCCCAAAGCTTCCTCCGAACCATCCTCTTCAATTTATTTTTACATTACGCGCCTCTCGCGCCTCCGGCCCCCACGGGGACTTGGGGAACGAATATTTTTGACGTTAACATTCCTCAACCACACTTCATGACGAGATGCTATCATTCTTTCTTTCTCTCCTCTTTCTCCCTCGGTATTTTTCAGCCACCGCTTATCCTCCTCGAATCTTGATTAACCGAACACGTTTAGTTACCACGATACTTAATTCGCTCTCCATCTTCCTTATCGATATTTTGTCCCATCACAATTATATCGAGTGTTGTTCCCTCATACAATAGTATTTAAACTATTCAATTTCAATGGTGCTCAATGATGAATTTGGACATCCAATAGTATTTTTCTACGAGGGTTGTGTTTTCTTTTGATTTCTTATCATGGCCTGGCCTCTTCTTGTCTCACTTCGATTCAATTCAGCACTTTCGGTTTCCAACTATGGCTGCTAGCTTCAGCTTCATTGGCAACAGGGTCTTCAAAAATTCTGTGTAACCCGAAATTTCTACGTGGAACAAATCGAGTCCGTAGATCGGTATACCTGAGGGGGCGAAACACACCCGATAGATGAGGGCGGTCTTCGTTCGCGCGTCCACCACCACAGAGGTGGACCCATTAATTTCACTTCGCTTCACCTCGCGAGGTGACGGTTGATCCGTGGGGTTGGGTTGGTAAAAATACCGGGTCGGTCCGCACTGCACCAGCGTCGGGAGTCTCTCGAGAATTCCACCCCCGCGGCCCCGCGACTAGCCATCGGAGCATTTTACAATATCCATTATGTCTGGGTCGCGCGTTCCAAATGCGCAACTCTCCATCATGCGCGGTATATCCGTGGATTAATACATGCGAGCCGGCTGCAGCCCCTCCGGACCGTGGCTCTAATCCAGTGGCTCAATATTTGGATTATTAGCCGCGTAATCCGGTTCCCAAAAACCGTGAGGAATTCAATTCTGAACAATCGGTGATAACTTCGAACCCTGTACCAATCGACGTGTCGCTATTCGAATTGGATCATCAAGTCATTAGGAATGACAAAAAACAAATCAACATTGGAATGCCAGAAAGTGTCCTGGTTTATGCGATGACTCAGGTCCTTAGAGCCCAATATATTAAGTCTAGAGTTCAGTCGAGTGGTTGCAGCGATCTTTGAAATTTAAGACTGATTGAATTCAACATTAATTGACTCCTTATCATTTATGTTAGTATTGACTACCCCATTTCCAATAAGGATTGGACAATTTTTCCACCAGCCACTGGAGAGAGTGAATAAAAAATGTGGGACATAGTGTAATAGTGGTCGATGAGGAGCTTCCTAAACGTTCAATCCATAAAAGTCACGGATAGCCCGGTTCGGGTCGTTTGGGGAAGTCGTGGGTCATCGGGGGTGGGTCGGCGGGTCTCGCAAACGCCGAATAAACGGCCCACGAGGGACCGCAGCAGCGACACCGACCAATACCTTTGTCTGTCGTGGGTGCACTCGCACACGAATACCTCGTGCGATATCAATATGGGAAACCGAACAGTGGCCGGTGCGACGACGTCCGATCGGCGTAATATCGGAGGCGAGTGACTTATAGACGGTGAGCGAGGGTTCGGGAGTGTGACGCGAATGTGAAAGTCGGTTAACACAATAGAAACGTAATTTTCCACATTTTCAACATCGTTTTACCCCGCCATTGGTCATCTTCGCTCAAGAAGCGGGGCAACGAAACCCCCGTGACACGGGATATTCCAAACCCTTCGCATTGGCTATATTGGATTCTTCGCACCGACCAGACGAACCCGCGAACACCCTGAGCTGTTTGCGAACAGAATCCCAAGAATTTGACGTCCAACTTCGTATTCAACTATTCGACTCAACTCGCGAAACACGTGCTTCTTCGAGGTTCGAAAGACGCTGTCTCACACCGGCTTATAGAAGAACCGATGACCGCTAATTTCTCTGTTTGCTCTCAGTCTGAGTTGGATGGACGCAATATGAGGGTTGTCAAGGTCGACACCCTCTCGAGTTTGAGGCACCCTGCATGCGTCGAGACTCGGTTTCCGCCCGAATCTCTGGCTCGCTTACTTACATGCTGACCCCATAATGTCAGGGGTGAAATGCCCCTTTTCATCCCTCGCACGCGCCCCTGGTCGCTATAATGGCTGCTGATTGAAATCTTAGTGATTTCTGGGTTTCCTCTTCGAAATAGCGCCTACGCAATCCTGTCGTGCAACAGACCCCGAAAGATCTTATCACACGGGCTCTGTGAGCTGCATACGAGGCAACGAAAAACGCGACGGGAATTAGGATTACCAACTCCAAGCCTTCATGGTGGTCTGGAGTAATCAATAGTTTCCGCTATCGATCATGCTTTCGCGATAAGGACGTTGTCTTGTGTTTCGTGATCGGTAATCTCGCGAAAGGAACGCAAATGCCACAAGAATTGAGAACAAAAACACACCACGATTCAAGCTTTAGCGAAAGTCGAGAGCAATCGTCAGTTTCTGATGTTGATGCTTCCTTCGCGATACTCGATGTTGGGACAATAACTATTGATCATGTGAGTTGTCTCGATGTTCCGTGATCGGCAATAACGTACATAGCCGGCATTGTCGGGTACGTTGACACTGGCCACACGGGTATTGCCGGGTCGGACAATAGACGAAGCAATTGTTCGGTGAAAATTTACCCTAAGGTCTCGTCCGGCCCACCTGGGGCACGCGTTATACGACGGGATGTGCTATTACGTCGACATTCTCGGCGTGCCCACTGTCTGGATTGAATCGCTCGCCAGATTAGCCAATGACGCATAAAGCCCATTAGACATACACATAGGACCAAAATGCACCATTGTACGCTGATGGCGGTACACAGACGTGCGGAGGTCCGGTCGAACCACAGACTCTGAATATCGTTACACGTTACAAGCACAGAGGTCGACATTGCCTGTAGAATTTATCGCTCCAATCGGAATCAGAGGCCAAACAGTCACTCCAACTAGTTTGAAATTTTCTCATCTTCGTTCAGGTCGTTGAAGTATGTGCGAAGGTACAATAATGGGTTTCGGGTATCGGGGTGATGAGCGAAGTTAAGTTGGTCGGTACCTGGCAGCTTCACGCCTGGAGCCGCATTGTTTTGCCAAGGGAAACTCTCCAGCTATTTAACGCCCCCGAACCGCTCACTAGACTCGCGCAATGGAGGTTCGTGCTAAAACCCAGCCACCTCCACGACAGCGGAGAGGCCAGGAGTAACTTTGCGCGAACTTTGTACACACAGCCCCTTGCATATTGCTCGAGACCGGAGTCACTTCACTCTTAAACTCCCTCTTTCTCTTCCGTTTACGTCTTCTGCAGTCCAGAAAGTCGAGATCGACAACAACACCAGAAGTTAGAGAAGAAGGGGCGAAATCAAGGTAAGGATTTTGGCGAAACACTAGCTTCTTTTGCTCTGAGAAAATCCGAAACTGCCTGCGTTCGCAAACGATGAGGAGGATCATCGAAAACACGGCACATGAGTTAGAAAAAGAGATTCGTTCATCGCCTTTCTGGTCATCTTCCATTTTAGTGTTTTTCCTTTTTGGTGTACTTATCTTTTTCCGTTAAAATTTCGAACCATGGTGTTTAGGACGCTGGTCCAAATGGCTGTGTCTCTTTCTCTCTCCTTCACGTCTTCTGTAGTCCAGAAAGTCGAGATCGACCACAACACCAGAAGTTCGAGAAGAACGGGATCACGCGAACGAATTCTGGCGAAAGACTAGCTTCTTTTGCTCTGAGAAAATCCGGAACTGTCTGGGTTCGCAAGCGATGAGGAGGATCATCGAAAACACGGCACATGAGTTAGAAAAACAGATTCGTTTATCGCCTTTCTAGTCATCTTCCTTTTTAGTGTTTTACCTTTTTGGTGTCCTTGACGTTTTCTGTTCAAATTTCGAACCATGGTGTTCAGGACGCTGGTCCAAAATCCTTTGACATCAAGACAATAGTAACAGTGCGGAGTTCGATCTCCGATAATTGTCTCTCTCTCCCCAAAATAACTTGCGATTCGGTACATCAGAATTGTTTGTACATTTCAGTCCGATGTGAACTCGTACATAGAACAACGTGGAGCGTTTCTCGCCCTTAATTGTTCGACGAACGCGTTAGTCCTCGACTCCACAGCATTGTTCCTCGAGCCTGTCCACGCTACCCGTGGTCTCGGTAGTTTGGGAGGGTGAATTCGACCTCCTCCCCCCGTCTCCTGTTAGAATGCCCAACTTTTCAGCGGCGGGCCGCAGAGCACGGGGGATTAATTTCGCAACTTACACACCGAGGCCAGACCGCCCCGTACCCTCTTGCCTCGTACTTACTGCGTGTGATTTATGCGCCTGCTGACCACGCCCGAATTGTTTCCCACCCTTATCGCCACCGCATAAGCACAGTCTGCAGAATTTTGGAAAAAGGAAACCCTCGGATTCAATTTCAACCCTTCGGGAGGTTAGGGGGCTGGTTTGAAATTATTTTTTATCATCGACATTACGATGTTTATCGGTTCCCGGTTATGCCGTCGACTACGGTTTTCTCAAAACGAGAAACTAGACGATCGTATCTTTTCGGACTGGAAATAATTAATCAAAGCACTAAACACAGGGTGGACTCCGCACGCGGGAGTTGGGTAGGTATTATAACCTGTCATTTGATCTGATAATTGGCAGTTATTATCGTCGGTAACGATTCCTTAACGGGTAGAATTAGACGCGCTTACTTCTCTCACTGCGGACCCGGATCGCGGCGATAAGGCAGCGATAACAACCCTAGGTTCTGTACCTATTATACTACCGGGGTTATCGCGAACAACAACAATCTGAAACCCCGGCCCACAGTCGAACGCGTGCCTAGATTCAGATTAAGATCCTTTCGACACTAGGTTAGGAATGCCCTCGCCCACGCAGAGCGGATTCTCATTGTCCTCCATTACATCCTCATTTCTTTCTGCTGTTTTCACAACTTGTCACATTTACTTCGCGAATTCTTCCCTTCTTTGCACATCCTACACTGACATTCCTACCATTGAATGTCCGGCCACAATCAGTTCTGAACAGTAGCTTTTGGTGTCATACTCTGCTTCGGTAGGAGTTTCGTCGTCATGCAACGTCGTCCCCCTCTTCGCTCAGTTTTCGGTTTACAGGGCGTTTCGCGACCCTCGATAATACAAGACAAACATTACTGGAGGAGATGCGAGCCTCGTAGGGAGCGGAGCCTCCATTCTTGTTTTAGAACACTTTATCCTCTCACGGAACGAAACGGATTGGGTTGTAGAGAGGCGTTATTCAGCTCAGTTTCACTCGCCACGAGAGTCTCTTCGCTCCCCATCATCACCATTGTTGACGGTACTTTTATCGCTCGAGTATTTTATGTGTAAACTCGCTATGCGGTCACCTGACAACACCTGGGCCACCGAGAACCCTCAGGCTGACGTAAACTGGGATCTCTTTCGGCTTTATCACACCTAATCTTCGCCCTCTGATTTATTAATCACTATATAAGCTTCACACTCACTCGTTTTCATTCAACTACCGTCGGGTCGTCACAAGCCATGCTGTAAACCATCGCCTTTCAACACTTTTGCTTCAGTTGAGGGGCTGTAAAACCAATTTGTAGACTCTGAGATTCTAATGACTACTAATCACTTCCAGTGTAAAGCGTGCGATTGGGATCTCGAGTGAATTAGTTCTTTGAGATATTGTACACCGTTGATACCCGGAGGTCAAATTGTATATCAGCGAGGAAGGCGGTTCGATAACGTGACATCCACACATCCACGCATGCATCCAGTGAACGCGGTTCCTAACTAACCGCTGTATTCAATCCGTT
Organism: Euura lappo; assembly: GCA_018257835.1. NCBI lineage: Eukaryota > Metazoa > Arthropoda > Insecta > Hymenoptera > Tenthredinidae > Euura > Euura lappo. The sequence continues at coordinate 126,189 of JAEUYN010001895.1, forward strand.
ATATGCAGTTGAGGCGGAGTTTGAATGACGAATTAGAGGACTTTTGTTTATGCTTGAGGGACTCTACGAGTTAATGCTCCCTTCAACAAATTTCCAGAAACTCTGTGCTCATTCGGTGAATATTGCAACCTCCACGTGTGCAGTCATATACATTATGATAAATCAGCCAGAGCTTTCGCTCCGTACTGCATAGCGAAAAGTCGAACGAGTAGCACACATCCCGGAGGAAATGAGAACTGATAACTTTTCTACCGGTGATGGGATAGCGACGATGATGTCGCGGAAGGTTTTAACTCGTCGTGGATCGATGTCACCGACTTTGGATGCTCCGAGTTTACTTCGTGACTGCTAACGCGACCGAAAACCATACGGTGAAACGGCACGGTCGACTGATTCCTTCCGGAAACGGAAACAAAGGATGGTGCTACACCGTGCCGTGCCATGTGTCGGCTGCCCTCGAACAGATGCATGAATTTGCGTATCATGAGCTGCTACAACGTCTCAGATAACACATGTCAACAATACCAGTCTCGCATTCTCACATAATTTTTCTTGTACTGTCCAGCAAATTTTATCCACATAGAGGTCGGACGCGATAGGAGAGGTGGAATAAAAAGGAAGAGAAAGAGAGAGAGAGAGATGAAACGGAGAGATTCTACCACGCGGCAATTACCGGCACGAAGAAGGCACGATATTGTTTGCCCCTGGAGTTTTTACTCTTTTTTTCGACAAGGGTAACGCTAATTCTGTTTGTACTAGCTTCTCTGCAACGTTGAGTAGGTAGGTACGTGCATGTGTATCAATAACGTCGGGTAAATTTCACCTTTTTACCTTCCGCACACTGGCTGACCGCCCTGGTATAGCCACCCTTACGGAGCATTATTTTCTCATTTAAGGGTATTACATGGAATCGGATAGTGCCGACGTGGCTCCACGATTCCTACCCGGTTCTCTCCCACGATAGACACAATTATTTACGCATTAACTGATTTTCCACACTACTTCATACACACGTCAGCCTCGACATGGGGAAGAACGGAAAATGATGGAATCTGGATGGAAAAAAGCAGCCTCGAAAGAATCGAAGATGGACGGTATTAGTGCGGATTTCCAAACACAGAGATTTTATATTCAGGAGGTCCGCCAGGATCAGGGTTTCGAACGATGAGTGAAGATGGAGCTGCACTATGGTCGAATGGCTACCATAAAAATCCTCATGGCTTCAAGCGGAGGATAAATTGGTTCGTGCATCAAACTAAATGAACGCGAGGTCCGGCTGTGCGGACAATTAACGATTTCCCTCCACCTTATGGGAGCTTTAGTATTTTAGTGACCGTAAATTTACGCTTGTCCCTTCTCCGGTGTAGACAGGTCGACTTGAAACGAGTCGAGGATGAGAATGGTAAGGATTTCGGATTCTGAACAAACAGCCGAAAAATTGACACCGAATTTGAAAACGCCATCTATTTGTCGAGTATTGTAATCCAGGGCTTATTGTTCCTCGCAAATACACTCTTCCCGGTGAATTTGATGGATAGCATAATGGCGGATGAGTGTGTTGGTAACAAATTGGCGACCATTCGTCCCGAGTTCTAAACCACCCTCCCTCCTCTATCGCCACTCAATTTCTCTATGAATACAAAACTCTGTATCTACATGATTGCAATGCAGATTTTCTGATGATTTTCATTCTTTTTTTTTTGTCAACACGGCTCACGCTGACCCGAACCTCGATTCGATAAACAATTTCAAACAGTGCTTTTAATATTCTCACCATCAGTGTTCACTATTTTATCAAACTCTCATTCTAGACCATGACGTTCAATGAATATGTAAACAAACGTTCATCAAAATAAAAGCAACACTTTTATCGCACAGCCTCGTTTTTTTAGAGAGTGAAACCCTATCTTTTGAGTAATTAATGAATTTCTCGTGTCTCCAAGTAATTAAAGTGCGTCTTGGGGTGATAAAAACAAGTTTTTACCTTCATGAAGATATTTGAAAATTAAATCCCGATTACAAAGACGAGTCTTTTCGCCCCATCATCGGTTCAGGCCATAATCATAAGCCGGGAGGCCCAGCTGAGGCGAAAAGTGTTTCCCAACTGTCAACCAATTAATCTTATTAATTTGTTCTCGGGCGAGCTCAAACTCAGCACCGGTTTCACTCCGGGATAGGCGCTTTAACGCCAGTTTGTGATTTATTAAAGGTTTAATTAAATGTACAATAGACACTTTTGGCTCGACCCGTCTATAGCGACCAGGTCGCCAAAGAGGGCCCTCGAATATCCTCTCGTAGCGTGGGAAGGTGCTCGGTTTTAATAAGTATACGCACCGCCAACGCTGGCATCTATGTTGAACGACTTATGCTAATGGCGGTGATAAATTGATACCCAATAAACTCCGCAATTTGTTGGAATTCTGTCACGAGGAAACCGTTGCCAATAATTCCGCAATTAGTTACGAATGAGGCGATTCGAATTCGCTGAGAATTTCATTGATGTACATCAACTGAAAGTTTTATTGATTCATGATAAAAGCTTCGTGAACGTCTGTCTTTTATCGCATCGTCAGAGCATTAATGTCTTCATACCCCTGACCCTTGGCCGTCTCAGCTTTTCCCATGGCACGACCAGATGATAATCTTCATCGTTACAGCATCACCTCCATTCAATATATTTTATACAGTGGAGGAGGAAAACTGAGGCAGGAGGTCGCAGAGAATTAGGAGGGATCGCTTATGACGCCGATGATAAGAAAGGAACGATAGCAAAACCGCGACGAGGGTAGAGGCTAGATTGGACAAAGTGCACCACGTCGATCCTGTCCTCTCCTCAACCCTTGTCGAGGCTGCCAAACCACGTGTAACGTCATTTTCACGGGACATAAAAAGATACGACAACCGATCCGTGTCGTTAGAATTAAGGAGCCCGTCGACGCGTGATGCACATGTGTATCTTTAACGTGTCTCAATATTGTTTAACACTCTAAGTAGTGGTGAAAAGCTTCTAAGCTCACAGATTTCCAAGATTTAGGAAGATTTTTGACAAGCCCTCACTGACAATGTTGAGTCATATTATGTCGTATCTTGAGATATTTGGCTGTATTGCTAGGAATTGAAGTCGTATCAAGACTATATTGTGTCGTATTCTAAAGATATCCAATCACTTCAATTTATTTCGAGACATATTCAAATCAAATTTCATTTTATTATCCCGGTTTTTGACCACATTCAATTGTTTTAAAAACTTCATTCAGACGTATTATGGTTATATTGTATCGGATTTTAACCACATTAGTTTGTATCAATCGATTCTGAGTCGTATTTGACTGATATTGCACCTCATTTTTTAGCATTTCCAACAATATCCGAGAATTTTTGACAACAGTCGGTCGTATGATGTCCAAATTGTGGCGCATTTTGAATCAACCTGATGGACGTTGAGTCGTATTTAGAGGACGTTTCTCCCAGTTTCCCCTATTTTCAACGACATTCAGTCGTATTTCGATGACATTTCCTTCGGCTAATGTTTTTACAGTCGTAATCCATTCGTCGTGGCAATAAAATTCCGGTCATGTAACGACAAATTTCATTTAGTTTATTCCCAAGCGTCTATTTATGATATTGGAGTGTTTTGTTACTTTATTTCGTTGACAGTATGGAAAAACGTGACATCTCAAATTGTGCTAGAAAAACATGACATCTCAGATTTTGAATGAAGAAGGTCGTATCTTCTACGCTGAAACATAGGACATACGACCCTTTTCGTCAATAATTTGAAATGTCTCGTTCTTGTGGCACAATTTGAGATGTCACGTTCTTCCATACTGCCGTCGATTTGGTCGCATCACATAACGACTTCATTCATATATTCGGTAGAACCAATGAATTTTCGATCGTTGGTTGACGAAAGTCGAGTTATTACGACATAATGGTATTCAGTCGCGTTTGGAGAATATTTCAACATCAGCCCAACTGGGCTTCTCTCGATCCCACCGCTGTCACAAGCCTGCTTATGTTACGTCCTGGAACTTCTCGTTTCAAAAGAATCCTATTCAAGTAGCATCCACTCGAACTGCTTTATCGATGCGAGATATAATTGATCCCCTTGAATCTTTGGCTTAGAATTTCGGTATCGATTTCCCCAGTCCCCTCCCCAGAGTCTCAGAGTTTGAGAGTTTGATCTGGTTCAATTAGTGCCTTCGAGAGTCCGCATCTCGGACCCCAGTATCATGGCTATCTCAATTCGAGCTTTCGTGGAAGCGCCGTGCCTCTGCCTCCCCATGGGCTGGTGCTTCGTGCTTTCATCGTTGTTTGTTGCGTACCGGGGTGCGTGTCAGGGTGCGTGCCCATGAGCTGCCGCTGGCTGTTTGCTCAGAGAAATGTGCGTGCCGATGCCCCGGGCTCACGATTTAAACGTTCAATATTTCCCGGCAATATTCCACGGGCTGTACGCACCCCGTCGTTTCTCGGGTTCATCCCCTAACTGCCGGGAACAACCCCACCCCTTCCCTCCTTCTTCTTCTTCTTCTTCTTCTTCTTGTCGAGTAATTGTTCGGCGGGAGAGTTTCTCATAGGATTTCAGACGTTTTAGCAACGTCTTAGGGACACGAGGGTGGATACGTGAGGCCGAGTTCATCCCTTGGCAAAAATCCCTGAATTTACATCCCGGGACAATCTCGACACTTGTTTCATCTCGTTTTATGCGGCAAGAACTTTCACCTTGGTCTTATTTGATCGCCTCGAAGGAGAAAATCTGGGTCTAGACCCCCGTCGACTCTGACATGATGCCCGAAACAAAATAAGAACGTGGAAATCAGTAGAGCGAAGGTCACGTGGCGCGTGCGGAACCCGCAACTGATAAAGTCTGAACCCATAACCACGTCGTAAAGTAGCCCGGCCTCATTTCGACCTCTACTACCCTAAATTACGGGGGGGCTGCTTGTTTTTAATTAAAATTAATGTCACGTTACTCATTCTCATTTCGCATGCTCCTATTCGTTATTCATTTCCCCCAAGACTTGCGGGTCGATTGTGTCACTATCGACGTTGCCTTATAGGTCAGGGCAAAAATGTGACGAATTTGATTCCATGGTATACAAATATATCATTCAATCCCCAAGTCTCATCTATTCCAGAAAATGGACAACATTCGTCCATCATTCAGCCTGGAGTGTGAGAATCTTTAGTAAAAATTTGTGTAATTTAATCGATTTTCGATTTTACACAGTGTTTGGAAATTTTAGGGGCTTATTTTGGGAGCTTAATTAATGTTCTAAGTGAATTATCACCGATGTTATAACCCTTTGAATCTTGTTAAGCGTTTGTTCGATGTCCATTAAATTGACGATTGGAACTAACCCTCGTCCATTAACAACCCATTCGTCTGAATGATGACCGTCGAGTCGAAGTTACGTTGGGGCCATTCCGTGATAAAGAAGAAAAATCGATTTATAATTGTCGACATGCGGCTTTTTAAGTTGAGAACTGCGGTGCGATATCGTTTTGACGAACTCTGAATCGCTCGTTTCCACGGTTAGAAACGACCGAATAAAAAGCCAAATGAAAAACACTCCCGCCTGTACGTTTCGTGTACACCGCACGGCGGTCTGCTAAGCGCTTCATTCTCTTCGGGTGGTCGGATCGATTTCCAATCACAAATTTAGCTCTTTTTTTCTGTCGCTCTGCCGCGGCTCAAACGATGCCAAAGCCTACACGCAGGCCATCCACGCGAATGATAAAAAGACGAATAAATGTACCCTGAATTCAAATTCGAACTCATCTTCACCTAAAAATCGAGTTCGATCCCACCGCTGTCACCAGACCGCTTATGTTACGCCTCGGAAATTGTCGTTTGAAAAAAAACCGTGTTCAAGTAAAATCGACTTGAATCGACGGACTGAAGATCCGCCGCTCGCGAAATGTCAGGGAAGAAGGATGTTGGGACGTTTTTATGGACATGCGTGTCAAGTATCACTCTTCAACATGTGGCACTCCCGGGTATTGTGTAAACATAGTTGTTTGTGATAATATTTTCCCCCAACGTTAACAAGAATTATTATCATATCTTATCCGATTCAGGATCTCGTGTGCGCGATACTTTTCGCTTTGAACAATACAGCTCCCGCTCTAACCATTCTTTCTCTTTTTGTGTTCCAGGTGAGTTTCGCGCGGTATTCGGCTAGTGGCAGGGAATAAGGACGATGCGTGGGGCTTAATGTATGTAGAATGGCATGAACCCTGGAGCAGTGGCAAAAATAGCAGGTGCATTTGTCTAGTTCGTATGTATGAGTCCCCAGGAGAAATCATAAGGTCTTACCCTAGCCCTTACCCTCGTCCTCGCCCTCGTTCGTCCCCATGAAAGTAGGTGGTAGCATTGCTACCCGCTAGCTATGCGGGTAAGTGCCCCTAATAAATCCTAATACTAAATCACCCCCCCCACATTACTCATATCTTTTGCCGGGTGGTTTTACGCGGCGAGGTGGTGCCTTCCTCGAATGCGGGAGGCCAGAGGTAGTGCGGTGGAAAGGCGGAGTGGGATAGGAAATGTGGGGAAAAGTGATGTTTTTCGATTTGGCTGGCCCAAATTATATGTTTTATTAAATATCGAGACCCTCCGGTATCGTGACACCCGAATTTTCCTGCAACGGATGTGTACCTCTATTTATACGAGGTTCTCAACCTCGATATTCATGATCATGGACTGTCGGTGAGGTGATAAATCACTTAAATTTAGCACTTCTGCACTACAAATATTTTTTTGATGGACTCTGCGATGTGCCATTATAATTTTCAGTCTTAATATTGAGTGAAAACCCAGTGCTTGGTTATGGGAACTGATATTCCGTTAATCCATGGTGTATTATTATATTCAAGATCATTCTGACGATATTCAGTCGTATTCTCATGATATTTCGTCGTATTTGGCCAATATTCATTCATGTCAATTCACTTCCAGCTGCTTTTTGATGATATTCTGTCGTATCGAGTCGATTTTAATTCGTAATAATTAATTTTTAGTTCTTTGACAACGATATTCAGTCCAATCAAGATGACATTCCGTCGTATTGGGATGATATTCAGTTGTATCGATTGAATTCTAGTCATTTTATGATGATATTCAGTCGTGTTGACTGATTTCCAGTCGTTTCATGATGATATTCGGTCGTATCCTACCAATATTCAGTCGTATCACAATGATATTCAGTCATGTCGTGCTGAAATTCATTCGTATTGCAGTGAAATTTGGTTATATCATGACGATATCAAGTCAAATCAAAACGTTACGTCGTATCGGGATGATATTCTGTTGTATCAATCGATTTATCGTCGTTTTATGACGATATTCAGTCGTATCACAATCATATTCAGTCATGTCGTACCAATATTCATTCGTGTTACAATGACATTTGGTCATATCATGACGATATTTCGATCGTATCACACTGATATGTAATTGAAAGGCCAGATCGAAAATTATGTTGTGCTGTGTTGATAATCAAGTCTAAATCGACTCGATTCAGTCATGTACGACGATATTCAATTGGGATTTGATGGTAATAAACTCACAGTCGGCACCAACTGATATCCAGTTGCTGCAGATTTACTTGCAGTTGAAATAATACTTTCGATTATACTAATCAAGCTGTCTGATTCATCACAGAATTTGAGGCTCATACTTTTATTGTGACAGACAGAAGCCCACCAATGATCCATCGTTAGGTCGCCTCAGGAATTACGTAACGGAATCATACCATTCACTGATCAGGAAGTTGAATAAGGGCGATTCGGCATCGTTTTGCCGTCGCCCCTTCCTGTGTCAATGTGTCAACGTGTCAACGTATCTGTATTAGCCTCGTCCAGATGGCCCTCGGGGTGGTCTTTATTACAAAAACGTTTAAACAGGGTAAGCAAATATTGGTAAATCGTTCGGACGTCAACTGCTCATTGCTCTAAGGCCTGACACCCGAAAAGGTTGAATTGCCTATCACCTCGAAAAGGCCGAAGATCATCATACGTTTCGCAATTACTACGTCTACGCGTATCAATTCCACCCCAACGGCGTCGCGACGCCGACACGGAATCGCATGTCGCACGGCTTGTTTTTACCGCACATTATGTCCCGCCCGTCTGTCGGTCGGGTAATTACGTTTGTTCTTTTCCGACGTGCGTTTCTAGAATCGCGGAGGGTCGATGCTGTCCGCTTTTTAATTTCTCTTCCGTTACTCAGGTCGATTTAATGACGACGATCGACCCGCGGTGCGGGGTTATAAATTTATAAATAAGAGTGAACGGTCGGTTCGACTCGGCAAATCATTATCTCGAGGTAAACTTTTTGGCTCGAGTCAGCTGCGCCGGTGGTGGTGATAGTAGCGTGTTAGTTAACCGTTTCGTAAGGTCGACCCGGGAAGCGCTTTACCAAAAGCAATTATTTCCTTTGCCGAAATGAAGTTTAAATTGCGAAGGACTGGTTTCCCCGTCATACACACAGAACCACAACGCGGTTACGTTTCGATTATAGTTCATCGTTTATCGTCTCTTAAATAACATGCCATAGCGAATAAGAATAGATCTATCGATACCGTAGCCGGCAGGAGTGGCTCGTAAACGGAGGAACACCCCTGCCCACGTTATTCGGGATCGATAATATATCATTTATTCACAGTCAAAGAAAAACCATCATGCGATACCATACGGTTCTTCGACCCACGCCTGCTTATGTACGACTCAAATTACCACACAACGAGTTAACTTTTTCCGTCGGCAACTCTTTCGATGATATTTTCTATTCATTTTCGCTATTTTTAACACCTTGCCATTGTATCATGTTGACATTCGGTCGTATTATGACTGTATCATGTCATACTCTGTGTCGTATTTCAATGATATTCTATTTCTTTCTGTTTTTTCTACAGTTTGAAATTGAGTGATGAATTATATTCAGTCGTATAATGGCGGTATCGTGTTGTATTTTGGTGAAATTTGATCAAGTCACTCAATTTTCAGTCGTAATCCGCTGATATTTCAATCATTTCCCAATATTTTCGATAATATCAGTTTGCGTCATGACGATATTCAGTCGTATCATGACTTTATCATGTCGTATTAGGTCGTAATTCAACAAACTCAACTGATTTCAGTCAGATTCCAATAACAATAAATTTATTCACCGTTGTTTGTGACGATATTCAGTCGAGTCATGAATCAAATTTAGTCGTATTATGACTATGTTGTGTCGTATTTGGACGACATCCAATTAACTCAACTGATTTTCAGTTGTATTCTAATCTTAGATCTAATGGTATTTGATTTATTTCTTATTATTATTTTAGACAATATTCAGTCGACTTATGACTCCATGAGGTCGTATTCTCATGAAATCTAATTATTACAACTGATTTTGTGTCGTATTCCAATAATATTTCATTTCATTTCGTTAAGTTTCAACAATGCTTTGGTATATCATTTGATATTCAGTCGTATCATCACTAAATTCTCTCGTATTTATTTGAGAGCTGATTTTCGAACATTCAACAGTACTTAATAATTTCTTGACAGTCGTATCATGACTATATTTTTGGTCGTATTTTGATTATCTTGAATGATATTTGGTTCATTCTCTGTTTTTTTTTCCTCTCCACAATATTCAATCATGTAATGAAGATATTCAGTCGTATTATGACGATATTGTGGCGTATTTTCATGTTGTCAAACTGTGTTGACAAATATTGAGGCTCAATTGAACAAAACCTGATGTCCAATCGTATCGTAATCACTTTTTTTTTCCCGCCAAGTTTGGTGCCTCAAATTATTTCGCCTAGGTGTCTCCGGCCCTTCAGAAATGGTCGTGTGGTAACCTGAACCAGCGTCGGTTTATGGATTTACATACGAGGGCGGAAACGAATTTTAGTGCCCATGCATCATGCATATTCATATTCTCCTGTCCTTTTCTCAACCCCTGTTCTCGCATCCAGTTGCGGGTAGACGTAAGCCCCAACATGCCCACACCACGTCGCTCTTATTGAAAATCAAAATTCCCTTAAATTAGTTGGTTCTACTCTGGGCTTGAAACCGAGGGAATCCGGTAATTGAAACCCGGCTGAAGCTCTGCGCTCTCTCTTAGTTCTGGGTAAATAAACAACTTGAACGCGATACCGTAGGGCTTATAGTCGTCGCTAATTTGCTGTGCAAGGTATTTAAAAAAAAAATAAGTGCTGACTTAGAATTGACGTAACGAAGCGAACTCCTCAGACGCAATTAGCCTCCGTCTTGGTATTTCGATCGATCCCTGACGTTGTTTATTTTTATTGTCTACGAATTTGAAACTTGTTAATTGAATGTTACCGTTGCAATTTAACTTTTCAGACTTTGCATAATGACGATCTGCAACCGCATTAGGACACGGTTATGGCGTGACAATAATAAGTTTTGAATCCAATTATTTTCTTCCTAATTGATTCAGAGACTTTGTCGACTAGACGAAATGAATAACGTAAAAGAAAACAATTTCACGACCAAAAAGATGGAGCGAGGCGTCGTCGTGTTTAAAAAGCAAATCAGGGGTGGATTTAAGGCGGAATGCAAATCGGATTGGCGGGATGAATGGAATCAGCCGTCTCTGAAAACTGATTCGGTGTAAAATGGAAACGAAGCGGTAATAAAAATTTCCAATTTTCCCCCCCTTGCACAGATCCAGGGGTGATGCTGTGCCGGGGACGGAGTTGAATAGAAGGGCGTCGCTCCGGGATGGAGTACAGAGGCAGACAGTTTAGCCAACTTTCAGATTTACACCCAGCCAGTTCCTTCACGGACCGCCTCTTCTGAGGGACGCGCGAAGCTGGCTCCACTTGTTCGTTCGGGTCTCTTGGGGTCGCCCTCCACCTCCACCTCCACCTCCACCTCCGGCGGGGACGAGGCCGAGATGAACCTCCTTACGCAACACGTTAAACTACACGTACGTGTCGAGATACGGAGGAAACCCGCGCGGATGGATAAGCCCGCAGATCCCGGATTTGCGCGAGCTTATTGCAGGGTGCTTTGTGGAAACCGACGCTCGCTCCACCTACCCGACCCCCATTTGAATTAGAGCTTTGGACGGCCATCACCTAACGCGGAGACAGTTCTTACTCTTCGATCCAGCAACCGAGAAACGATGAATCGGTAATGAGGGTCCTGCCCAGGTTGATCCTCCTCTGCGGAGTTGACTTCCGCGTCAGATATACTCATCACTTTCCCCTAGTTGAGTGACGGTCGGAGGAGGACTCATGGCGTCAAAGAAGAGGGTTATTCATTTGAGTAGGGCTTGATAAATACAGACAATTAAGCTACCCGCTAAGGAGGAACGTCTCTTTCTCGAGAGCTGCAGGCTACTTGTGGATTGTATTCTTATCTGCAACTTCCAATACCCAGCCCCAGTATTTCCGACCCTCTTCGTCTTAATGCAATGAATGATCTCATCTCGGTGATACCGAGGTAATATATCGCGCGAGTTGGGGTGCTTGCCGAGAAAATTGGAGAAACCCGGGCGAATTCGGAACAGAGTTTCGTATCGCATGATGCACTTGGACACCACGGTCTCGAGTTCGTGCGGCGGCACGTGTCTTGGGTTGTGTTTCCCTTATCCTATAATCGAGAGTCGTAGTTGTTTAATACATGGCCTCTACGTAATACCGAGGAAATGGAAATAACGTGTTTCACGACTATCGATTAGCTGGCCGTTACCAGAGTTACCAGACAGGTATAAAGGAGGAAAACGCAGCCTTTTCACAGAGCCGAGCTCCGCAAGGGGGCGATGGACAAGCACCGGTTTCGGTTCAAGTTGGCATTGGAATCAGCGGGCCAGAATAGGTGGCCGTATATCAGGGTGCGAATGGTACGCCGGGACTCTGCTCTCCGCGATCCGTGGTGGGGGTTTTAACTGCTCCCTCTAGGGCCGCCAGTTACCACGGTTCGATGCCTACCCTCCGCTCGACCTGTCCGTCCCGGAATAAAGATGGCCAGGGGTGTATACTCCTGGGGCTCGAGGCTGCACTACCTTCCGCTCGTCCCTTCACACCCGACGACGACCCCTTTTCCTTTCCATTCTGATATACGCAGCGTCCAGATGCAGATCCACAACCGGATTACACGACACGACGACGACGACGACGACGACGACGAGCTGGCACGTGCAGCCGTTTCGAGCGGAGCTTGGAGAGACCCTAGTGACTTTAGCCACCGATCACTACGTCAATGTCAACGATCCTAGTGACTTTCGTGATGAATGACCTTGAATACTGACCATATTGACTCGAATGACTGAATGTGCATAGAACATAGCGACTTTAGTAACGAATAACTGTAGTGAGTGACTTTAGCATCTAAGGACCACATCGAAGTTAGCGATGATAATGACTTTGATAACATGTAACCACATTGACCTCACGATCCTAGTCACTTTTGTGACGAATCAACTCATTGACTTTGACACAAAATTAATCTAGTGACTTTAGCGACTATTGAACATAGTAAAATAGCAAAGCTAGTGACTTTAGCATCTGATGACCACATAGACGTTAGTGATCATAGTAACTTTGATGACATATAACGACATCGTATTCATGATCCCAGTGACTTTGGTGACGTGTAACGACATTGACTTTACGATCTTAGAAACTTTGGTATCGAATGACCCCATTGACCTTGACATCAGGTGAACCTAGTGACTTAGGCATCCAATTACCACATCGACTCCAGCGATCATAGTGACTTTGGTAACATATAACGACATCGACTTCACGATCCTAGTGACTTTGGTGACGAATGACCTCATTGACCTTGACACTAAGTGAACCTACTGACTTTAGTGACCAAAGACGATAGTATCTTTGACGAGCATATTGAATGGAGCGAGCGTAGCTACTATTTCGATCTTCGTGGGTGTAGCAAGCTTGGTAAGTGTAGCGACCGTTGTGACGGTAGGATAATGTAATTGAATATGACAATGAGATCGTGAACGATGTGGGATGGTGGTGGAAATCTTTATGAATGAACAGTGTATCGAGATCCTGATCACATGGCAATGGTTAATCATGATACATCGGTCTCAGGTTACAGGATTAAAATCCAAAAGGGCATACATATTCACGTTGTAGCCGAAAAGCAGTTTTCGTTTATCAGATTGTTCCTCGTGCAAGGCACTCCTGTCGGTTAGGAATCTTGGCTAGCGTTGTAAACCTGTCTACGGTTGATGGATTGTATTGCGGAAAAGAGGTTACGTGCCCGTCAGACGTACCGCTTCAACCAACGCGGGGCTACCGGTTTGAAATTCGGGGCTAATCTGAATTTAATAAGGGGTTTAATTACTATTTATTTACCGACTTGTATCCACTTTACCTAATACAACCAAACGGCCCCAGCCCAACTACGTTTCCACTCCAGTTACCCAATTAGCTGTCCACCCGAGTGGATATATTGTATAACTTGTTTTTATTTATTTCTTTATCCATCTTGAATAACTCTACGATATTTCTTTCTCCTTTCGAGAATCCTTGGGCTAATTTCGCTCCAGTCTTCTTCGGGTACCTACGGGTGAAATTAGGTGTGAACAGTTTCACCGAGCACCCTAAATTCGTAGATATACAGGGCTAGGGGCTTTCTTATCTACGATCGATATTAGGTGAGCACGTTGAACAACAATGCCAAAAATAGAAGCGATTATAATGATAATGACGAACATTTCTACTACCCCTAACAATAGAAACGACCGTCAGCCTTCGATGAGTCTCTTCCATTAAAGTTATGAAACATCCTAGATTTAATCCTCTCCACTCTGGCAGATAGAGAATGACGTCCAAATTTCAACCCCCTAAAACCAGTCTGAAATATCTACTGCAAGCTTTCCACTCCCCAACCATCGTGCTTCTGGGCTTTGTACTATTGTACCTACTCTGCCCACTTTCCTCGACATTCTGCAGAAAACGGACAAATTTTCTGTTCCATGTGTAAGTATTGTGTTTCCATTTGAAGAGGCACATAAAAACTGCTTCCAAATACTTGAGTCTCTTCAATTTTCAGTGGTATCGTTATTTTTTCATGATCTCGTTTTTCACCAGGTTTATGGCGAAAAATTCGTGTATTTGTGTCAGAGGCTATGCGACATAAGACTTTTTTGTGTTCTATCATCAACAATTTTTGTAAAAAGTTGCCGTGTCGAACCTCGTGTAGTAGAAGCCCAGGAGGACGGCGGACGAAAAGAGATGAGAGGAAAAACCGTTGTTTGTGTTTTGGATATGGGGTGAAAATCGTAGGTTGAAGGGATGAGAAAGAGAACAGGGGTAGTTTTCAGCGTTTTCTCGTTTTTTGTACCTCGGTTTAAGCACACGAGGCATAAAGAGAGTCCCGAGGGATGGATCGACCCCTTTCCATCATGTCACGTGGATGCGTGGGTTAGGGGGTTGGTCGTATCGCGAAGGCTCTTTTCAACGCAATTTGCGTTGATAGAGGTCGCGAATTCCCGTCACATGAAATCCACCGGCTAAAGAGGAGGATGAAAAAAAGCTTCTCTTCGCTTTCAACCCTGAATATCTCCGCTTTCTCTTCGTAAAAATCAAAGTTTCTAAACTCTCTGAAGAAACCCAATGGAAAAACCATTTTCTTCTCCCCCTACCCCCCCTTTTTGTGTGTGTGTCGTGCAGATGTTTGTGCTTTTGACGTTACCTCGCAGAAATCTCTCTAGCCTGAGGAAAACGGGTTTGAATATAAATTGCACTGGCTCACACAGAAGAAGCTAAGCCACGTCTTTCGAATGTACGCGTGAAATTCGTTGATAAAATCGTCTGGCTCATAGAAATATGTGTCCCAAAGGCAGCGGCAGAGCCAGACACGTTGCACACTCTGTTGCACAGCTGACAAACGTCCGCCGTTGAATTCCCATTTTCGTATTTTGACGCGAGAGATTTTCACACCATTGTGGGGTGCAGGGGAAAGGGGGAGGGAGGCTGTATTCGCGAAATAGCTAACGCGGAAACAAATAAAAGGAATAATCTCTACTTTTATATCAACCCCTTCTTTCAAACCCTGCCTCTCTACATATGCATCATTCTCGGGGCAGAGCTAGTTCCAGGTGGGAGAAGGGGGGGATTTATGTGTTTTGATATTCTCGCTTGCTTTCGGGTTATATCTTGAATATATTAAAGGAGTGAGAGAGCCACGACGGCTGCCGGCGAACCGAGCGGCTGCTACCCTAATAAATTTTAGCTTCTGATCCCATAAAAATGCATTGGATTCGTAGAGAAAGAGAGAGAAAGAGAGAGAGAAATAAAGCTGGTCAGAGAACGAAGCAATGCATACCGAATTTACGGTGGGTTTTGTCTTATCCTCGATTGTGTGGAGTCCGGACGCGTTCTTATGCCGGAAGTCGGGTTTGAGATAAGGCGTGTTTGCTCAAGCCAACTTTCAAAGATTGTAGAATCGAAAATTCTTCCACTCACAAGTTTTACCCGGGATCTTTGCCAATTCTGTTGAGCAACCGGTGGATTTTTATTTCAATCCCCACGGTGATATATTATTTGTGTAAAACCTCCGACTTCGAAGAGCCGAACGGACCTACCCCTGGAAAATATACAACCGACGGGGTATAACTGCCTGATACTCCGCAAACTGTAACGATCATGCGGCTAACCGTATTGTCGGTGCCACGATTAACGATCACCACCCTCAATTCCAATATATTTATTTACGACATTCGCCTAATCCCACACACAAATCTTTACCATTCGACATTTTATAACCGATTTTACATTTTACCTTCCACTCATTCGAAACGATTCGAACGATAAAACGATCCGCGATTTCCGCACTCTGCGAACTTCAGAATCATCGTCCTGAATTCTAACGATAGAAATCAGTTCAAATTAGTGATATCCTTTTTTAAGATGAGGAAGTGTTTCGCGAAAGAGATGATTGACCTCGAATCTGTGATGATCAGATCATCAGCTGGATCCACAGACTGGATGAGAATAGCTTATCATCAATTTTGACGACCTTTATGGATGTCATCGGGTATTCTAATGGTGAAATAATCGCACCACACGGTGTTGTGGGACGGTGCAGAAGTGTTTGATGGCCCCATGTGTGCAAATCTGGGTGGGGTCGAGACTCTGCCCGAGGACATCCTCGCCATTACCTGAGAGGACGTCGAGTGTGGTGTATGCCTTGTACCAATATTGCATCTGATGTCAAACTGAAGCGGTCTATCAACTCCTGACCTGACCTCCTCTCCACTCCGGTGCTCGAGGTCGAGTCGATAACTCTGTGCCGGCACGGTGTGACCGGAGCAAAGCGAGCATAAGGAGCGTCGGGCCTAGCTGCGAGCTTTATACGAACGGTATTGGTATCGGAGGCTGGAGCCCCGACCGCACGACGAGATTGAATTATCTCGTGGCGACCTCCGATCACCGGCTATGACCGGGCTGGGAGGTCGGGGGTCGACGATCCGGGCGCGGGCAGGACCCGGACCACTAATCATAGACCGGAACATCCGAGATGTTACTGCAGGCCAATATTGCGAGCACGAGCAAAACAACCTCATTTTCCGGAACGGGTACCACACTGTCTTAAATCATCTCTACGACCCTGTTCCGAATCGTCTCATACCACAGCTACTCTTTCGCTCCCAGTGTGTTATACATTTATGTTAGAAATCGTACGCGGATATGTATACAAGGGGAAGACGACGATCTGCTTGTTTTTCTGATCAAGATATCTCCCGTCTTCTTCTTCCTTTCCTCCTTCACGTTTCTCTCTTCCATTCTGGAAACACACAATCATTCTACTCGTGGAATTTCACTGGACGACATGATCAGTTCAGTTTCCTCGATGCTCATGGTGATATAATGTGAATCACTGGTTAGAATCGCGTGTGAAGATGAAGATATCGAATTTCTCACGATCTTTTTAGACACATTGAGCACGGCATCATGTATGTCGGAAGAGGAGGATCGATGATAGATGTCTGTCGTGGTTGGTCTGACAGTTCTAAGATTCCACGAAATTTGCGTGTGTCTCTATTCAGTGTATAAATTCCGGTAGTGAACAATCCCTGGAAGTCCGGTGGCTCGTGAAGCTCGTGAAGCTCGCGAAGCTTGCGAATCCTCTCCCACGTTGTGTTAAATTCGTGTGGAAGATCGGCCATTTGTATTCGCCGCAAACAGCCCGCAGAACAGACAGGTCTGGCTTCCCAACGGCATGCGGCGACGTCGGCGTCACCGTAAGCGTCAGTGGTTTGAATGGGAGGGCACCAGTTTTGGGGTCTGGTACCGCAGTGGCAGCCGGGATCGACTATCCCCTGACCACGTGCTCTAAACCGCTTGCGGTTCGGCTATCCGTGGTTTTGACAAGGTCGAGAACGATCCACCTGACCGTAATCTGACTTTGAACTGACGCGAGGGTTGGAAGACCGTCAAAGTTCATTCCACGCCTGACGGAAAATAATAATCTCCATCGAAAATCGGACGGTCAGGTTTCATCTGGGTGGGAACAATAATGGAAACTACGTCGTCGATTCTATTTTCTCTCCCTTGGGATGAAAGCCCCGGGTTACCCTCCGGACCCTCCGCACTGGGCATACGCGGTCGGTCGGTCGGTACAATAATGGTTATATATTAGCGCTAAATCAAATATGTTAGCGCGCCCCGGGCTCCGACCAATATATATGATAATGGTGATAATAATTCCGGAAACTACTGCTTCGCGGATTCAACGAGTTCCATTCTCTGCTGGAGGAAAATTCGTCGAAGGACTACAGTCAATACAGAATCGAATTCTGATAAGAATCTGACACATTCTGCTAGACAGAGTCTGACAAGATAAAGTCCCACGGTACCCCTCGACCAGATCAAAGAATGAGGGCAAACGTTGATCTGCAGCTAATTGCTCCTCCATAGGTTACACCCCAAAAGAGTAAACATATCGCCGGCTGGCGGGTACGGTTGGCTTGCAATAATTGCTGCAGTGCAATGCCCGTGTGCATACTGATGTTTCATTAACGTACTCCGCGATGCCCGGTGCTGCTGGGATCCCTGTCAATCAAACCCCATGTAGCCCAGGGCGGACCTGAGCACCCACTCCCACATGCCACACATCCGGAGACTGTTGGTCGACTGATGCACGCGTGGGGATGTTCCGTGTATATGGATACGTAGAAAGCCATAACCCCAACGATCTCGAGTACTCGTTGCGGCTCGGGTATCGTACGCTCGCATCAGATCATAAAGGGATTACAATTATCCAATGTTTGATTACCCTTCTATGCTAGCAATCTGGTTACACATATACCGGCCCTAACAACCTGCAGAAACGTGGTGAACCGTGCTCGTCCACCCCTAGAGACTCCTGCAATGGAAATTGAACGTAGGAGGCTCTTTGTGCTCCTCTTTTACTCCCTTAGATCCGCTATGGCCAAAGCCACCATCAAAGTAGGCTCCAAATTTTACAGACAGGATCTCGCTTTGAACTAACGCTTGTGGGGAAGTGCATCCTCTGTCGATCGATTCGGCGCGGTAATCTCCTTCCTAATGATGGTCCATAGCCACGGATGCTCAAAATCTTCGCTACACTCGATAGCAGTGATCGGATGCTTCTGTGACACTCCTCCAAATGTTCGCTGACCATGGAATCGCCTACCTCATGATCAGAACGTGGCTCTACGTGCAGAAAAGTTCAGGGTGTTCGTAACACTCATGAACAATGCTGACTGAACCATTCCGCTCATGCTGCCCACGTGTGTTTGATGATGTTTGGATCTTCTTCTTGATGGCACAGATATGCACCGCAAAAAAACGTTGAGCGATTACAACCAGAATTCTTTTTCGTCCAGCCATATTTTGTTGGTAAAAAGTTACAGCAAAAACTACTCTGGGTAGAAGAAGAAGAACATAACATTGTTACTGTCTAGATGAACGGCTGAAACTTGAAGGACGACGATCTGGAAGATCCTGTCCTGAAGGTCTTCAACTTCCCTGAACTGGTACCAAACCAAGAAAATGATTTAAGAAACAAAACTAGACGGTCAATACATTTTTTCGGTTTGGTACCAGTTCAGGGAAGTTGAGGACCTTCAGGACATTTGATGTTTCAGAAAATGAACAAAACTGCGGCTCTTCCAGATCGTCGTCCTTCAAGTTTCAGTCGTTCATCTAGACAGTAACAATGTTATGTTCTTCTTCTTCTACCCAGAGTGGTTTTTCGTATTCCTCTCTGATTATTCTACTCATAGAAATGGGGTTGTGGGGTGGGTATTCGGTTTTGTGCAACGTGTGTGATTATGTAGGCAATTACCCCCTGCAAGGTCCATTTCGTACGGGCGGCCGGTTCCACGTAGTATAGAGGAGGAAGGGTTGTAACTCGTTATTAGCGAACGGAGGGGTGCTGGTGCGGGGCTGATTACACCCCTTCACTAGATTCCTCGACGATGATAAACGGGTTCTGATCCAATCGCTAGATTCCTCTCTCTCTATTCTTCGTTACTACACGTCGAACGACGTCTAGTCAGACACGGCGCAGGGATCCTTCCTCCATGGGCACGGAAACGAAGAGGAACTCGGGGGGTTCGAACGATAACGTCACGTCCAGGCGGGAAATTGCGGCAGTAGTCAGTGTCTTCGGGGACGTTCGCGCCAGCCACCGGGGGGTGCTCGATCTACCGTATCTCCGAGGCTAGGATGCGGTGACGCGTTCCTTCCGCCGCTTCCGGTGCCTCCCCAACCGCGGCAAGGACACTGCGGAAACCTATACGGGTGGAACGAAAAGATAACGCCGTTTATTTTGGGCATTATTCATGCGCGTCAGACCCGACGACCTTCCGCCGTCGACGCAGATTCACTAATTTTTTTCACTTCCTCCTCTCCTCGCGTCGCAATAAGTTGTAAAATAGATTCTTTTGCGACGGTAACAATGGGACCGACCTTTGGGGGTTCTCGAAAAAGGTCGACTCCTCCGTTTCGTGGACATTAGTGCAACGCGATCCCCGGCTAATTAACCGAAGTAACCCGCAGTTGCACTGAAGACGGAGGGAGAGTGCCTCCCGGATGATGGAAAGGTGTTACGTTATTGCCGCAACGCGACGTATCGAGGAGGGCAGCCTATTATACTGATTAAAATATCCAATAATCGAATTCCTGTTCGCGAGAGGGTTGATTAATGAGAGGGTAGTGACGCGGCGGTTAGACCTCTTTGTCTCGCGGTGCGTCGTCGTTCCTCGTCCCCCACCATTTTGTTCGACCAGCTGCCGTTAAAGTCTTTTGTACCATCTTTGCCGACTGGTAGGAAAAGAGAGCGACACAAAAAGTGATAATTAATACAATCATCAATTCCGGTTCCTCCCTCTTCGCTCTCGCGAAAGAACATTTCGGCCATGACACGTACGACGTGGTTGAGACGAGCTTGCGGGTCACGGGAGGAAAAGGGTCAGATAAAAGAGGCGACCAACCGACTGTAACACACTGGACACGTTGTTACTTCATATCGGTCACTGAGCCCCCAGAACGACAAGGGAAAAAAGTAGTCGACTACCCGGCGAGGGAAAGGTCCGGGTCATTGTGTCGACGGTTTTGCGACCAACGCTTTAGGATTCTGTGGCGATGATTTTCCAGGTCGAAGTCTCAGAAATCCGTGGTTTTCCGTCAAACTTCGTAGTATTTCGTTCAATATCAATATTGGGTACTTTTTTTTCAATCAAGGTTTTTCTCCTTTTTTTCGTAAAAATATATAAAAAATGGTAACTTTATCCACTTTCCTATGAAAAAGAAGGCGACGACCTGACTTTTCTCATTACAAAACCTATGGTTATCTTCTTCTCGGTGTTTTTAGGTGAAAATTAATTCCACTATGAAAAAACATTGTGAAAACTACCACCGATCGAATCGAGGGTGCTCAAAAAGCCACCCTCAGAGTCTCTAATTCAACAAACAACAGAAAAAAGGCAATTGCTATTCCTAGTGCGGTGCACGCTTTGATTCGATTTAATCCAGGGAGAACCTCCTGATCGACATCTGTTCAAACCAAAAGCACTGCGCGTACTCTGAATGCAATCTTAAATTTTGCATACAAACTTATCCCCCCTTCCGCCCCGTTTATCCTCTTTCCTCACAAGGGCGACACAGAATAGCAGAAAAAAAAGAAACGTGCAGAAAAAATGGCGACGCCTTTCGACACGTTTCGAGACGTTTACCGCATCGAGCTCACCGTGGCGATAAAGCACATCGAGCGATGACGCAGAGGGCTTAAAAGATTAAAATAATAATATGGTACGGAATTGGACACGGTCGTGTACCGGCCGAGGGTGGGGCCCGCTCGGTCCGAATCCTTGTAATCTTCGTCGACCATATGCCGCGAGCGTTGGAGGGAGAGGAGAAGGGGTAGTAAAAATAAAGAGAAGAAGTAAAAAAATATATATACATGGCAAAAAACCCCCCGCCGCTGACCTAATCTCCAGCTCTGGCTGCAAGGGTGAAGCGGAACATTACCGAGGGGTGGAGAGTCACGGAGTTATTCAATTGCGACTGGGATTTAAATTGGCAACGGTACACGTGCCTCGGTCTCTCCACACCCCCGGCACAGCTCTAGTTCTTCTTTAAAATAAAGCTCGAATCACGAGGCTTGGTTTCCTTCACTTTTCTCCCTCTATTTTTCCGCCCTTGTACCCCAATGCAGTTTATCGGGCGAGTACACGTTCAGACGATTGCGATTCTCTTTTTGATGGTTCGGGGAAAAGGAGAATTAAATGATCGTATCATTACGGCTGCAGGGGCGGTGCGGAAACTGATATAAAACTCTCGACTGTCTAGAGACACCCGAGGAACAGGGCGCAAAGCGATAAATAAGACTGCAGGTTCGGAATGAAGAGAGGGAAAAAATAACAGAATTTTTGATAGATTGATCGTCTTGTTTTTTTCGCAGAGTCATTATTACGAACGGAGGGAAAAATTCCAGTCAGCGTTACCTTCAACTTCGGAGATCAAATCTCAATGACATTTTCGAACAAGATTATTGAGTCAATAATTAGGAAATATTCCAGAATTGAATGTTGTGCAATATTTCAATCTCCCAAATGTTGATCAATGTTATTGTGAAGTCACAAACTTTGGTGCAATATTTCTGCATTATTTCTGTTCTTCTTCTCCCAGTCTGGATGAAATCGGTTGACATAATGTCAGTTTTCTTCCAATAGAAAAAGAAGCGAAAAGAAAATAGGGTTTTAACTGTGAAAATAATTGATCAAAGTGAATTTCATTTTGCCAAAAGAGGTGCAGCTGTGAGAGCAGCGGGAAGGATGTTTGTTAGGTTTAATTGTTTATTTCAATTTTATCACCGATCGTAATCCCGGTAAGCGATAGCGTGGAATTTTCTATCTAGCGAGTCTCGTCGACGACACAAAAGTGGAAGTGGAAGTGGAGGTGGGCAGATACGAAGCTCTGTCGACGAGGGTATTAAAGCGAAAAGAAATGAGCGGTGTACGTGTTTCGTTGAGAGGGTGGAAAAAAAATTTACAAAAATCTACCTCTCAAAACCTTTCAAATCCAATTTAATATCCCTTTGTCCCGGAATGACTGTATAATGTCCGCCCATTGTTTCTCGACATTTATTCATTCGATTTAAATACCCAAAAGTTTTACTTTCACGTTTCCTGATCAAAACGGACCAACGTGGAACAAAAAATCCTTTATACCCCGACGATAATCGACACGGTTGATATTGGACTGTGTGAAACTTCGTAGGGATTTAAATTTACCATTCAGGAAGCTTTAATTTCGAGGGGTTTCAGAAAAATTGATAACGTCATAGGAAACTTCTCGATTCGAAACAGAAGTTTTGGTAATGTTCCCTCATTTCCTGATGATTTGAGGGACTTTTATGAATTGTAGAATTTCACAAGCGTTGTGAATTGTATTAACGATATTTTGGTTCATCAATTCCGCCGAGACTTTCATGTTTCAATTCATAGTTTTGTGGATTTTTTGTGAACTTGACCCAAAACTAACTAAAATTCAATTTTTTTGTGCGCTTTTTCCGTGAAGATTCTAGAATTTTTTACTTTCTGATAGGTTTTGGAAAATTCAATTCCATTCCAATTCAATTCCTTCCAATTTACCATTCAGGAAGCTTCAATTTCGAGGGGTTTCACAAAAATTGATAACGTCACAGGAAACTTCTCGATTCGAAACAGAAGTTTTGGGAATGTTCCCTCATTTCCTGATGATTTGAGGTACTTTTATAAATTGTAGAATTTCACAAAAGTTGTGAATTGTATTAACGATATTTTGTTTCATCAATTCCGTCGAGACTTTTACGTTTCAATTCATAGTTTTGTGGATTTTTTGTGAACTTGACCCAAAACTAACTAAAATTCAATTTTTTTGTGCGCTTTTTCCGTGAAGATTCTAGAATTTTTTACTTTCTGATAGGTTTTGGAAAATTCGATTCCATTCCAATTCAATTCCTTCCAATTTACCATTCAGGAAGCTTTAATTTCGAGGGGTTTCACAAAAATTGATAACGTCACAGGAAACTTCTCGATTCGAAACAGAAGTTTTGGTAATGTTCCCTCATTTCCTGATGATTTGAGGGACTTTTATGAATTGTAGAATTTCACAAGCGTTGTGAATTGTATTAACGATATTTTGGTTCATCAATTCCGCCGAGACTTTCATGTTTCAATTCATAGTTTTGTGGATTTTTTGTGAACTTGACCCAAAACTAACTAAAATTCAATTTTTTTGTGCGCTTTTTCCGTGAAGATTCTAGAATTTTTTACTTTCTGATAGGTTTTGGAAAATTCAATTCCATTCCAATTCAATTCCTTCCAATTTACCATTCAGGAAGCTTCAATTTCGAGGGGTTTCACAAAAATTGATAACGTCACAGGAAACTTCTCGATTCGAAACAGAAGTTTTGGGAATGTTCCCTCATTTCCTGATGATTTGAGGTACTTTTATAAATTGTAGAATTTCACAAAAGTTGTGAATTGTATTAACGATATTTTGTTTCATCAATTCCGTCGAGACTTTTACGTTTCAATTCATAGTTTTGTGGATTTTTTGTGAACTTGACCCAAAACTAACTAAAATTCAATTTTTTTGTGCGCTTTTTCCGTGAAGATTCTAGAATTTTTTACTTTCTGATAGGTTTTGGAAAATTCAATTCCATTCCAATCCAATTCCTTCCAATTCAGGAAGCTTTAATTTCGAGGGGTTTCACAAAAATTGATAACGTCACAGGAAACTTCTCGATTCGAAACAGAAGTTTTGGGAATGTTCCCTCATTTCCTGATGATTTGAGGTACTTTTATAAATTGTAGAATTTCACAAAAGTTGTGAATTGTATCAACGATATTTTGGTTCATCAATTCCGCCGAGACTTTCATGTTTCAATTCATAGTTTTATGGATTTTTTGTGAACTTGACCCAACTAACTAAAATTCAATTTTTTTTGTGAGCTTTTTCCGTGAAGATTCTAGAATTTTTACTTTCTGATAGGTTTTGGAAAAAATCTGTAGTTTAACAAGACCCACAAAATTTTTCCGTTTAATTCCAGTTACTGAAGAAACTTTCACGAAAATCTCGAACTCTGAAATTGGATTTCTACTCAATTACGGCAATTATTCAAATCACTTTCAAGGTCGACTACAATTTAAATAATTTCCAGTTTTCATATGATTCGAAAAAAGTTCACAAAATCTTGAATATCATCACTAAAGTTTATAAACATTCCGTCATGACTTTCAAATTTCGAAGATTCTCGAAAACTTCATGCAAATCTTAAATATCAATAAACATCTGTGAATCATACACAAAAAAATTCTCCTCATGTTTTCTCAAGATTTTCAAATATTCCAAGTCTTCCATCATTTGATTATCGTTCAGAATATCTAGAGTCCCACAAAAGTTGTGTAGAAGTATTCAATAATATTATACAACTCATTTATTTTGAACAATAATCAGAAAAATAAGACTCTCACAAAAATCTAGAACATCACAAAATCTGTTCAAATTGTGCCACAAAAAAATGTTCATTTCAAATCCTCTTCAATTCACTAAAGACTTGCAAGTCCTTCTTCTATGATCATAGAGCTTTTCTAAAAACTTCATATTGGAAGCTAAACTGTATCAATTGATCTCATAACCATTCCCAAAAAATATTATTTGCTTTCAAAATGGTCCAAAAGTTGATCTTTTTCGTAAGAAATGTTCATTTCAAATCCTCTTCAATTCACTAAAGACTTGCAAGTCCTTCTATGATCATCGAACTTTTCTAAAAACTCCATATTGGAAGCTGAACTGTATCAATTGATCTCATAACCATTCCCAAAAAATATTATTTGCTTTCAAAATGGTCCAAAAGTTGATCTTTTTCGTAGAAAATGTTCATTTCAAATCCTCTTCAATTCACTAAAGACTTGCAAGTCCTTCTATGATCATCGAACTTTTCTAAAAACTCCATATTGGAAGCTGAACTGTATCAATTGATCTCATAACCATTCCCAAAAAATATTATTTGCTTTCAAAATGGTCCAAAAGTTGATCTTTTTCGTAGAAAATGTTCATTTCAAATCCTCTTCAATTCACTAAAGACTTGCAAGTCCTTCTATGATCATCGAACTTTTCTAAAAACTCCATATTGGAAGCTAAACTGTATCAATTGATCTCATAACCATTCCCAAAAAATATTATTTGCTTTCAAAATGGTCCAAAAGTTGATCTTTTTCGTAGAAAATGTTCATTTCAAATCCTCTTCAATTCACTAAAGACTTGCAAGTCCTTCTATGATCATCGAACTTTTCTAAAAACTTCATATTGGAAGCTAAACTGTATCAATTGATCTCATAACCATTCCCAAAAAATATTATTTGCTTTCAAAATGGTCCAAAAGTTGATCTTTTTCGTAGAAAATGTTCATTTCAAATCCTCTTCAATTCACTAAAGACTTGCAAGTCCTTCTATGATCATCGAACTTTTCTAAAAACTTCATATTGGAAGCTAAACTGTATCAATTGATCTCATAACCATTCCCAAAAAATATTATTTGCTTTCAAAATGGTCCAAAAGTTGATCTTTTTTTTCGTAAAAAATGTTCATTTCAAATCCTCTTCAACTCACTAAAGACTTGCAAGTCCTTCTATGATCATAGAGCTTTTCTAAAAACTTCATATTGGAAGCTAAACTGTATCAATTGATCTCATAACCATTCCCAAAAAATATTATTTGCTTTCAAAATGGTCCAAAAGTTGATCTTTTTTTTCGTAAAAAATGTTCATTTCAAATCCTCTTCAACTCACTAAAGACTTGCAAGTCCTTCTATGATCATAGAGCTTTTCTAAAAACTTCATATTGGAAGCTGAACTGTATCAATTGATCTCACAGCCATTCCGCGGAAACGCAAAATTTTTTATTTTTTCCACAATCCAGTACCTGAAAAATTAATTCCCAGTCTATACTGTCTGCGTTAGTTTCGGCGCCCCAAGGCGATAAATAATTTCGTCTGATCGTCCGGTCTGCGGTTAGGCTGGGGGCTGGAAACTTTTCGGGATAAAATTTGTGTCTGGCTCTTTTTTGGGGGGAAACTGGACGTCGCGTCTATAGAATTCCTGTTGGTAGTTTGGACGTCGTCCACATTCACATTCGCATTGACACAATACAAAGCATATTCTGGTGTCCGGTCCGTCGCCCCAGGACTGAGCAGAGGCACCTAGGTATCAGAGTTTATCTCCCCGCATTCGAGTCGTCGACGGAAAGTTTTCCGGGGTTTTCTCACCGGAAATGAAGTAAATTTTGTTGGCCATGATCTACGCAGATAAAACCGAACGAGATAACAATACGAGTTGTGGGGTTCGTCCGCGAGACTCCGGGAAATGAGGAAAAATAAAGTTTCGAATGATATCGTCCCACGACTGCACCGCAATTTAACGTTTCTGATGACTCGACAGACTGGAATCAACCCTCGCACGTCTCGCCATCGGCGTTTACGATCTTAGATAGAAACCTCATACCGAAGAATATTTCATGAGGAAAAAAAACTTGTTTTTCTCGTCATTTATACCATAGAAAGAAGACATATTTTCTTCCTTTCATTGTTTCACATCAGTTTTCCGGAAATTATTGAAACTGAACAAATTGTTTCCTCATTATACCGTTTGAAAATTTCCAATGATTAGTGACCAAATCAATAGATTGTAAAAATCTCTTTAAATTCAGAAATCCAAGCCATTGTACTTCACCACTTTTTCTCAACTGGAAGGAAACAAGAAAGAAGTTTGAAATTCGCATCAAGATCGCTGAAATAGATACGAGAATAGCCGTGATTAATATCGCAGCAGATATGGAGAATGAGAAATCGGGTTCTGTGCGAGTTACCCAGGAGCGTGCGGCGGGGGTTGATAAAGCGTCTGCTTTAGTAAGCGAGAGTACGACCCTCGGATGAAGTGCGAAGGATCCTCGTGGGGTGGACGCGTATAAACCGGAGACACGAAGATTTGCTTAAGATCTGGTTAACAGCTTCATCTATCTCATGGGCAACTTTTTTCCGAAACGGACGTCGGGTCGTCTTATCCATCCGTGCGATACGGACCCGCGACCTCGTCCCCGGATCCTGCGGGGGGTGAAATATCGCAACGGAAATATAAATCGAGTTTGAAAACTGCCCCCGAATTTCGTCTCGTGTCGCATTTGTTTGTGTTTCTGGTTGAACTTGCGAGAAAACAAAAAAGGAAAAGGAGAAATCTCGAAATTTTAGCTTCTTAGTCAAAAGAAGAGGCCCTCCGACTCCTCGAAATTCACCCTCGACACGGATCTGCTTAACATATGAAAGCCGCAGCCGGAGCCAGAACCCCCAGTGGATTATTATAAAGACTCGTTCCACTCGAAACTAACAGAGCTTTAACAATGATATATTTTACACCGGATCATATCGCATTGGAGAACTGGAGAGCGGAACAAACCGACTCAGTTCGTGTTTTTTGGGCCGAAGGGGGATGGAATTAAATCTCGACTCTGTAATGGACTGCTTTGTGCGGAACCACTGGTGGCTGTACTTGATTTAAACAGGAAAAACGAGAGCGAAAATTCATTAGTTTCTGTTGCTGATGTTCTTCTTTTCCCCTTTCCGTTTTCCTGATGATGATAACACTCGCAGTATATATCTCAATGTTTCTATTATTTGTTGAATCTTTTTTGACATTGACGTTGTGGCGTCTGATTATTGCCACAAACTTACATTCAATATTTGACATCTTACAATATTTGTCTCTTCAATTTTTCCAGAACACGTGAGGGAGTTCAGCTGCGGGATGCTCTACTACAGGACTCTCTATCTGGACAGTAAAAGAGACGCTCTTTACGTCGGTGCCATGTAAGTCACTTCAAAATATCGATAAGTCAGGAATAATTTGATTTTCTTTTCAATTCCCAAAAGTACTTTCGGCATTCGAGTATTTCGAGCACTTTAGTATAACTGTCTTGACTCAAGTATCATCTTTTCAGTATCATTAGCACTTTTATTGTAGTAGATGGTCAAAAAAAAAAAAAAAAACGAGAAAATGTAACATACTATAATACTTCTATCTAGTATCTTTGGACTGAATACTTGACAAGTTTCAGAAGTACTTTAGTATTGTCTCCACTCCAGTACCGTCTGTCTGGGATTTTTAGTACTTCTGTAATAATAATAGTGATTCGAGTGGATCTTCCAGCACTATGGTACTATCAAGTGTCCTTAAACCAAGTACTTTAGTACCAAACACTGGTCATATCCTCAGTATTAAGTATCATCATATATCATGAGTACTGTAGTATTTTCTCTACTTCAGTACCATCTATCTAGTATTTTTAGTACTTCTTCAATAATGATAGTGATTGCGGTGAATCTGGAAAGATTACAGTACTTTCAAGTATCTCAAAACCAAGTACTTCACCTTACACTCATAATATCCTCAGTATTGAGTACTACGAGTACTTCAGTACTGTATACATGTACTTTATTACTTTCTGTTTATAGTATTGTTAGTGCTTCTATACTAGTAGTACTTCTCAGACAATCATTTTTGTTCAGCTTAAGTTCTACTATTCTAGTACCACTGTATTAGTATTGGAATATTTGCCATCACTTCAGTACCATCTATCTAGTATTTTGAGTACTTATACAGTACTATTAAGTATCCTCTAACCAAGTACTTGTACCCAACACTCGTAATATCCTCAGTAATCGAGTACTACGAGCACTTCAGTGTCATTGTATTAGTATCGGAGTATTTGCCATCAGTTCAGTACCATCTATCTAGTATTTTCAGTACTTTTACAGTACTATTAAGTATCCTCTAACCAAGTAGTAGTACCTCACACTGGTAATATCCTTCGTATTCAGCACTCAAGTACTTCAGTACTGTATATATCTACTTTATTACTTGCTGTTCATAGTATTGTTAGTGCTTCCATACTAGGAGTACTTCTCAGATAATCATTCTTGTTCAGCTGAAGTTCTACTACTTTAGTACCATTCTATTGGTATTGGAGTATTTGCCATCACTTCAGTACCATCTATCTAGTATTTTGAGTACTTTTACAGTACTATTAAGTATCCTCTGACCAAGTATACTTGTACCTAACACTCGTAATATCCTCAGTATCGAGTACTACGAGCACTTCAGTGTCATTGTATTAGTATTGCAGTATTTTCCATCACTTCAGTACCATCTATCTAGTATTTTGAGTACTTTTACAGTACTATTGAGTATCCTCTAACCAAGAACTAGTACCTCACACTGGTAATATCCTTCGCATTGGCCACTACGAGTACTTCACTACTGTATACATGGACTTTATTACTTTCTGTTTATAGTATTGTTAGTGCTTCCATACTAGTAGTACTTCTCAGACAATCATTTTTGTTGAGCTAAAGTTCTACTATTCTAGTACCACTGTATTGGTATTGGAATATTTGCCATCACTTGAGTACCATCTATCTAGTATTTTGAGTACTTTTACAGTACTATTAAGTATCCTCTAACCAAGTACTAGTACCTCACACTGGTAATATCCTTCGTATTGAGTACTCGAGTACTTCAGTACTGTATACATGTACTTTATTACTTTCTGTTTATAGTATTGTTGGTGCTTTTATACTAGCAGTACTTTTCATATGATTATTTTTGTTTAGCTGAAGTTCTACTACTCTAGTACCATCGAGTATTTTCGGACTCGTTAATTAGTGATATCTGTATAAGTATAATTGAGTACCATCACGTGAACTCCACTTCTAAAGTACTTCCTATCATACTTTGAGTACCTTTAATGGTTTCTTGGCGAACAAGCATTGAACTAACTCTCTCTGACAGTGTCAATTATCTTTCCCTATTCATCTTCCATTGAATATCTTCGTCAAACAATGGACTGTGAGAATAAAGGCAGAAGGCAGAGTTGCAACAATTTTGATCTTCCCTGGCTTTGAGGGTCGTGTAATCTAGCTCTGATCCTCTAGGTAAAAGGTACTAGGCCCGAGTATTGGGGTTGGTTTCGTTCCGAGGGTCTGGGGTGTATCATTCATGGGCTGTGTCTGTCCTGTCCGTCTACCATCGGGCGGGTGCCATTCAATGGAGCCCCGGAGCCTTCCATTATCAACGCTGTAGCATTTTGTTGGCATTTACCAAATTAAGGAAGAGACCCGGGGTTTTCTATACAAAAGAAACACAAACTGGGGGACGGGGGCATCTGACTACTCGTAATACGCTCGCTGATACTCGGTATACCCAGTAATAATGTCTGAGGTATAGAGAACTTGGGAGGCTAACCTATGCTAGGGTCGAATAAGGAAAAGGACTATATTTCGTACAATCTGTACCAGGCTGAGTTACTCCAAACTACTTTTACCACCACTATCAGAGGTGAAAATAAAATTAAGATAGTTATTATATATCCTCAATTTCATTCATCATACCGTGATATCAAATCAAACGTTTGAAAAAATGAGTGAAATTTGATATTCTGGTAGGCCTTGCCGAAACAGGACAGTAAAGAAAAAATAGTTTTCCCTTTAATTTGATTGAATCCCGTATATACTTCGTGTTTTTTATACTTCTCTGTCCTGAATCAGTTAAACGGATATCATTAGTGTTTAGAGTACTTGAAGTGAGTTTAAGATACTCAATAGTTGGTCCAGTCAAATTAGAAAAAATAGGAAAATTACTTGGTAACGATCTATGAATCAGTGGAAACCTTCATTTTGGCCCACTATTGAATGGACTCAAAGTCGTGACCTCTAGCTGGCCGGCTCGATCCGCGATCTTGATTCTAAGGTGCTAGATTTCAGTTTTTTCATCATATCTCGAAAACTATCCATTCTATTGTCACGAAGGTGATTATTAAAAATGAAGCTTATCAAATTCTCTACAACAAAGGTGGAATACATTTTTCCCATATCTTCAATAGTTTTTGCGTAATACAGGGTTAAATGTATCGATATTGGTACAGAACCTTGTGAGAATTATGTTCGTATTCACTGGCGTATTAGAGAAAAACTATCGAAGATACAAGAAAAGCGTATAGAGACTTTGTTGTAGAAAATTTAATCAGCTTCATTTTTTATAATAACCGCCGCGACGATCGGATGAATAGTTGTCGAGATATGATGAAAAAACTGAATTCTTTTGTTATACTTTTTTGTTACTGTGATAATATTGAATGATGAATTTGATGACTGACGAGAAACCCGTGTAATTCTTAATCAATGGGGTCTTACGCAATATTCGGACGCCCCTTAACCAATCATTACAAATAGATTAGTTATTTGTGGGATTGAAAATTGATACGAAAGGAAGTGAATTGTTATTCAGATCGATTCGATCTGCAGTAACATCCGGCTGTCACGCATCAATTTCGTCGATAAATTGTGCCAATTATTCGTATACCCTATCGTACCGAGGTTCGTTACACATTCATCGATCGATGGATACGCGCTAGACTGTGTGAAGAATAGGAATGGAACATGGAAAAAAAAACGGAAGGAAATTGCCATGTGACGTACGTGTGCAGAAAATAATTATCGCCCGTTCCACAGCCCCGCCGCCATCAGCAGCCATACTGATTTAATCAACACACAATTATAACGTCAAGTGGGTTTCATTCGTCTGTTTATCTATTTAACGCGTCACTGAGTCCGACAGTGAAAAATAGATTGTAGATTATAAAAAAATGGAAGAAATTTACCGCGGACAAAGGAAATTGAATAAGTGGAAATAGAACACCGGCTGTTGGCGTGAGAACAATTATTTCGCAAACGTGACCTGGGCATTTTCAATTTTATACGAAGTGACATGTATTCCCTTTTGTTTTATCTCGAACGTTAATTGGAAATGGAAGCGTGTTGATTGTGGTTTCTTCTCATCCCGGACGGTCAGGTCGTTGATTGTACAGTCGCAATATTTTCATTTATTGCAATAATTCAACGCCAAAATCAAGATGTCTGAAAAATTATCGGAATCATTGCAATATTCGTGCTGTGAGGTTTTTTTTTGAAGATTCGAGCCGAAAGGTAAATTGGTGTTTGCTCCGAATGGTAATACGAGGAGGGGGAGTTACATTAATCATAAATTGGCTTTGTTATTCCGTGTAAGACATGGCGAAAAATCAATGCCAAGGATCATTAATCAAGTCCGAGTTTCGCCGGGCGGAAACTGGCTTGTCGACCTTAGTCAAATTTAACCAGTAATAAATTTTACCAGTCAATCCCGGCGCCTAAAAGTCTTGGGAAAAAACATTCGGAGCTTTTTCTCAGATATTGAAATTTTTCCGGAAGTGGTGGAACGATAGAAAAAAAATTCTGTACCAGAGTTTTCCTCGTTCTGGTTCTCTTTAGATTGTTTCGAAAGGATACAAGAGGTGCGATAACTTTTCTCTATTCAAAACACAATTCTGATTCTATTTATTCCCGCACCTCTATTTTGAAATGTAAGAGATGAATAGCTTCGGAAATAAAGTTACATGAACTCTGTACCTCTCGCCTTAGATATTACCGCGAGAAAGGAAGACTCGGGGAACTCGAGTCTGAAGAAACTCTCAAACGGCGAGGAATATATTGCGATTATAAAAAATTCCAGTATTTACTCGATATTTCAGATATTTCATATTGGATCGCAACATATTGGCGATATTGCGGGTATATCAATCTCGAAATTATGACAATACTCAAGTCTGGAGAAACATTGTGATTTCCTCAATATTGAATCGCAGTATTTTGGCAATAGTAGCAAGTTAAACTGCTTGAAATATCGATCAATGATTCTTGGTTACGATATTCCGAAGGATTCACCAACTTGAGAACAGAAATTATTCCAATATCATAATTCTGAGGTCATGATATCGACGGCAGTATGGAAGAACGTGACATCTCAAATTGTGCCACAAGAACGAGAAATTTCAAATTATTGACGAAAAGGGTCGTATGTCCTATGTTTCAGCGTAGAAGATACGACCTTCTTCATTCAAAATCTGAGATGTCATGTTTTTCTAGCACAATTTGAGATGTCACGTTTTTCCATACTGTCAACGATATCTGCAGACATTGAATTGCAATTCATACCAACCTCTATATCTCTCCTTAAAAATGATCAGTTTTCCATCCGCTACAATAATTGGCTAAATATTGATAAATTATTGTGACAGAAACAATCTTTTCTGACCCTATTTCGATATCTGTTTCAGGGATAAGGTGTTCCGACTGAACCTGAGCAACATCAGTCACTCAAACTGTGAGGTGAGTATCTTAAAATGATTATTTGTCCATTTTACTGCTGGTCGCTCATCTTCTTTTTCCATCCCTCGGTTTTCAATATGCGATCTCTAGCTGACAGAACATCGAAACGTTCTGGAATTGCTGGAAAAAGAACGAGAAAAAATCGATCTTGAACGATTATTCTACTAGTGCGAAAATAATTTAGTAGCTCAAAAGTAGATTAGTTCCAAATTTCACCGCTAGGCTTGACTCACGGCGCGCTTTCTCACAGTAGAAGCAGTTTGACCTAGAATTTGACTTCAAGATGAATTCAAATGAATTGAAATGAAGTTAGAACCCTGCCTGTTCCTCAAATTCTTCTCCTCCAATCAAAATTCTAGTTCTCAAGTGTTTAAAAAAAAAAGTATCTCCATTTTTTCCCTCGTGAGAACCGAAGGGATGTAAAAACCTCCCGGGGTTTTAGGGTTTTCCGATTCCCTCTAGTTTCCTATATCGATCGAAAAAGAGAAAAGAAAAAAAATCCTGTCCATCCCTATAAAAGTGTCAATCATAGTCAGGGTCGCCCCCCATTGGTGGTGCTGCGGGACAGCTGACACTTTCTGACGGCGTTAAGCGATCCATTGTCGATACCGGGTCCCAGGACGGGGTCGCGCGACCTGTGGAAATGGTACTTTGCAAACACGTGGCGAATTCGTGAGATTTTTTGGGGGGTGCTTGTGGGGCGACGGGGAGCGGGAGGCGTTGCATGGAGTCCTTTTAGCGCAACGTGCCGGCCGAATCGCAGAATCGTGGATGGCACTTCAATCATTCGAATAAAAATTCAATTCGAGTGTCCTTCCCCCATGTATATGTATATCGAGGTCCGTTTCCCTACGCGCGTTTCGCGTACGGTATGAAAATTTGAATATTGATGAAAGTGAGAGAAACAAAAATAAATAAATGAAATTGTGAAGAAAAAAACAAAAAAAAACGACAACGCAAAATTGATGACCCATTTCTAGTCGGATAAAAAAAAAGAGGGAATCTCATGGTCTTATTAAGGAATCTTTAAATTTCAAGCTTCTGATGATTTCTGAATCTGCAATAGCATAAAGAATGTGGCGATAGACTTGAAATTTGCAATTCTGATTGAAAATGCCAAGAGTCTTGATTTAAGAATTTTTATATCGGAATATTGCGAGAATACCCTACTGAAAATTTCCAGGTGGAAATCCATAGTAATGTCAATGGATTTCCATGGAAACGATGGAAACCTATGTAGAAACCATAGAACGTTCAGAATCATGGGGAATCCATATGGATGACTTATGGCCGTGCTATAGAAATTCTGGTGGATATTATATATTAATCTCATATCCACCCATAGATTTCCCTTCTTGAAATCCATGTGATAGATTCTATGGATATCCAGGTAAATTTGGAGTGGATTCTTGTGGATGTTCCATGGAAATATATGGTTTTACATAGGAATAGCATAGTATACCTTGTACTGATTTTCCATGGAAACTGTCATAGGAAATCCACTGGATGACTTGTGGTCGTACTATATAAATCCTGGTGGAAATTATATATTAAATCTCATGTCCACCCATGGATTTCCCTTCTTGAAATCCATGATTTCCCTTCTTGAAATCCATGTGATAGAATCTATGGATATCCAGATAAATTTGGAGTGGATTCTTGTGGATGTTCCGTGGAAATACATGGTTTTACATAGGAATAGCATAGTATACTTTTCATTGATTTTCCATGGAAATTCATCGAAACCTTCATAGGAAATCCACTGGATGAATTGTGGTCGTAGTATAGAAATCCTGGTGGAAATAATATACTAATCCCATGTCCACCCATAGACTTCCCTTCTTGGAATCCATGTGGCAGAATCTATGGATGTCCAGGTAAATTTGGAGTAGATTCTTGTGGATGTTCCATGGGAATACATGGTTTTACATAGGAATAGCATAGTATATCTTGCATTGATTTTCCATGGAAATTCGTGGAAACCATCATAGGAAATCCACTGGATGACACATGGAATTTCTACAGGATTGCCATAACAATCCATGAACTATCCACATAGGTATGTTTTATTTTATTTCAAGTGTCCGTCATTGACGATTCAATATGTTTGTGGAATATCCAGGGATATTCAAGTAGCTCGATAGCTCAGTGGTAAGGTAATAGTCTACGGAAATGAGGGTCTTGGGTTCAAATCCCCGACTGGGAGTGACTTTTTTTTCTGTAAATGCACAAATAACGCCCTATAGGAATCTATAGGTATCTACATAGGAATCCGGACTGAACCACTAGGGAAATCCATGTGATATTCTGAATGGTTTTCCACCTGGATATTTTCAGTACACATAGGAATCCACATTCAATATACATGGAAACCCATGGAATCTCATAGATTCCCAGTTCGAAATTCCGATGGGAAACCATGTAGTTGTGCATAGGAACCCATGGAATCACATAGATTCCCAGTTCGAAATTCCGATGGGAAACCATGCAGATGTACGTAGGAACCCATGGAATCCCATAGATTCCCAGTTCGAA
This sequence comes from Euura lappo, assembly GCA_018257835.1. Lineage (NCBI taxonomy): Eukaryota > Metazoa > Arthropoda > Insecta > Hymenoptera > Tenthredinidae > Euura > Euura lappo. The sequence goes on from JAEUYN010001895.1 coordinate 162,498, forward strand.
ATTCCGATGGGAAACCATGTAGATATACATAGGATTTCCACATGGATTTCCCACCTGGAAATTTTCAGTAGGGTATTGTGGAAATATTGCAGGTACTTCGATTTTCCAATAATGACTATGACTATGAAAGTTGATGAAAATGCTACTAAACATTCGCAATATTGAGGAGACATCGAAGATCTCTTAGATATTGGAATTCAGACGCAGAAAAATCGTACAAATATTGCGAATAAAAAGAGAACTGAATTGAAAAACAAAATCGAAAATGTTGAATCGATAATTTAAAAAATTTTCCTCCAATCAGTAAAAATCTGTCAATAAATTCTGAAGGCATAAAAAATCTCTCGTATATATAGTTTCTTATTTTCGTTTCTACAATCACAGATGGTTGATTCCGCCCCCTCGCAAGGGTCTGTTTTTTTTTTCGTTTTTTTTTTATATTCCATCTCATTTCTCTCCCTTCCTCCCAGTGTTACGTTTATCTCTTTTCCATTCGTCACCCCTGCCCAGTATAGGCAGTTTTCTAAACTTTTGTGGGGCAAAGTAGAAAAAACAGAAATACGCACGAGTGACTATTGGCAGTAAGGGAAAGCCCGATCTCAATTGCATTTTGAATCGTTAAAATTTTGCGGTTTTATTGTACGCACTAGATCAATATACCTTCGGATTCTCTTCTCTGTGTGTTCCATTCACTCAGATGTCGGTTCTCTCGTCTTTTCTTTACTGTTGTTTGATTTTCTACTATCCATCTCCTCCCCCCCCCCAAACATGGCGACATCCGTATTTTATCGAACATATGTATATATCGTTGGTTTTGATTCAACGTTGTTTGAACCCCTCGAGCTTGTGAAAATCGAAAAAGAAAGACACTGAGGAAGCTTGAAGTGACTCACAGACACATTTTCACATTTTTATTTTCAAAAATCTTATTAGAAGACAGAATTTTATAATAATATCACATTAGCAATATCGCAATATTTTCATCACTCAGCATCGTATTCCAATACTTGGACAACGTTTCAGGTACCTTAATTCCGTGAACATGACTATTGTGATTATGGTCACAATATCACAAATATCAGTATGCGGTTCTTTATTTCCACCATTTCATAGACTATGCAGTATACCATTAAAGTGTCGTTAGAATCGAGTAAAAAATTCGTATGTTAACGACCATACCGGAAAATGAAATTACTGTGTAAACCCTGTGGCTCCATACGGCCTCCACCGCTTTCCACTGGGGATTAACACCGTTGGGAATAAGGGTTTCGAAGGGTGCTGCAGGTTCTGCCCTTCACTGGGGTATCAACTTTCCAAATTTTTTACTTTCATTTCTCTGAGTTATTTTCTCCAAATCGATATGGATATCATGATAGGTAGAATAAATGTGATAAAGAAGAGGGTGGAATCTAAAGAATGTCAGATTATTCACCCTGCGAATAAACTTAAGAAGAGTAACGTACGCGATCCAATTTCTGACTTTGCATACATTCATGTAGTCGTCGTATGCTCTGACGCTATGAGGTATTATTAACGGTGGGGGGTGTATGAATACCGCGATGTGGATGTGGGTGGCTTATATCGTATTCATATCTTATCATGGTGTTTCGTAACTTGTTCAACTCCTCCTCCTCCTACTTCTGCCCTACGTGACTCATGTGCAGTGTACGAACGCGGTAATATCTTCGGGGACAATGGACGTGGATGATATTTCATGCTCTAAGTTGTGCTAATTTACTGCGTTCAATTGTTCATCAGAACTACAAGTCTCGCATTCACCATCTCTGAAAGCGCCAGACAGATCTTAAATCGAAAACTAAGATTTCATTGTTTTTTGGATATCATTTGTCGCAATAATTTGCAAAATATTGCGATACAATGTTCATGGACAATTGATAAGGCTGAAATATCAAGTGAATGATACGGATATTCTGGAATATTGAAATATTGCTGAGTAATAGTTCAGAAATCTAGCAATAATTGCGAACATACTTGATATACATACATACTGGCAATAATTATTCGATATTGTGTGTTCTGGAATAAGAATTAGGCCAGATGTCGAATGAAATCAGAACACATTGCCGTTCTTATCAAGTCAACGTTGCTATTAACTTTGTGTAACTTATTCGTCCGAAACTTCCGGTTTCGGAACGACGGACGCTGATGCGGTCTACTTAATTTTACAAAGCATTGATAATATAGTAATTGCGATTATGATGGTGAAAGTATTGCCGTGTTGATAACGATCGTATAGCTGTGTAATGGTGATGGTGAAAATATTGCCACATTGATCGTAGTAATAATGAAGCGAGGATGCTGACAATATTGCCATGTTGATAGGAGTAATATCGCCATGTTGATGATGACAATGTTGCGATGTTGATGATGACGATATCGAAGTGTTGATAGTAATAATATATATTGTCGTGTTGATACTAGTAATATTTCCATGTTAATTATGACAATGTTGTCATATTGATCACGGTAACATTGAAATAATGATGGTGACAATATTTCCACATGGATCGTAGTAATAATGAAGTGAGAATGCTGACAATATTGCCATGTTGGTAGGAGTAATATCGCCATGTTGATGATGACAATGTTGCGATGTTGATGATGACGATATCGAAGTGTTGATAGTAATAATATATATTGTCGTGTTGATACTAGTAATATTTTCATGTTAATTATGACAATGTTGTCATATTAATCGTGGTAACATTGAAATGATGATGGTGACAATATTTCCACATGGATCGTAGTAATAATGAAGTGAGAATGCTGACAATATTGCCATGTTGATAGGAGTAATATCGCCATGTTGATGATGAAAATGTTGCGATGTTGATGATGAGGATAGTAGCAGCATTTCGATGTGAGCCTAACCGAACCTGATGCGACCCAACCTCTCCCTGCCTATTCTGAAACAAAAATGTTCCAAAGTTGCGATCAGTTCCAGAGAAGAAGGGGGTTTCGTAAAGGAAAAAACTCTATGGGCGTTTAAACACTTTTCCCATAAATTAGTCGTTGGTAAGTCGGGGGATACGCCCATCTTGTTCACGCTAAGCACGCTCGCAGACCTTTAGGTAGTGGGTGTCCCTCGTTAGGAGAGTAGTATAGAATGTTGGGTTGGGGCTGGATGGGTTGGTTTTGCAGAAGGAGCTCTGAGGAGGACACGACGGGATAGCAGAACGACGTAATGTGACAATAAACACAAGTCGTAACTGTAATTAAAAAGTTACACCGTAAACCAGTAGAGCTAGTAAGGTGCAAAGACAAACGTAAGACAGTTCGGAAAGCTGAGAGAGAGAGAGATGGCAAAAGAGAGAAAATCTTCGAGTGTTGACTGTTACTTGTTCTGATAATTACCATCCTTCGTTGTCTTCAATTACAACGCTGTTAAATACTCGGTTATTGTCTCTTGGAAGTTGTTCGACCGTTTTCTTTGCTCAAAAGTTAGCACTGAAGGTCCCGCGTTAATTGGAAGCGGAAATTTCGACACTTTTTCAGTCTGTTGTCGAGGGTTCGAGGAAACTGCGCGACCAAAGTGGGGCCGTGGAAGAGTACGGTGAGACGCGTTGAATTATTAAAAACAGTTAAGTATATGGTAAGCCCATTTTTATGGGGGCTGCTGCAGCATAGCAGAGTGGGGGAGGAAAAAACTGAGCGGTCGTCAAACTAAAATTTTTCCGTTGAACCATCCGAAATTCATCGCTGCCGTAAAACCTGCAGTTACAAGTTGGACGATGTGCTAGTCTATGGGGTGGATTTTTGCGGGTTGGAAAAGCTCTCTTCCTCCACCCTACCCCCTTCCATCAGGATCCCCCCACCTGTCCGTCTGCACCGGAGCGCCTCTATCTCATTCAGTATTTCTTATACAGTGGCATAGAACGATGCTGGGCGAGTGAGATATGTATATTTAATACCATCATTTTAGAAAGCAACAGGGCGACCAGGATCACATTCATATTTCACAGGATGCAGGAGGGATTGTTTACGAAGAGCGTCTCACCCACAGCGTAGAAGGTGAATCGAAGCTTGTGGAAGATCGAACGACCTTGATTATTGTACACAAAATCGTAATCGGAAAAGTCACTGAGCAATATTCCAATATTTTGTGAATATTTTCCGTGATTATTGTGGCAATATTTCTGCCAATAACATTCCAATATCGCGAATACCGACGTGAATATCGATGACACGTTTGAACAGTTCAAATATTGAGAAAATATTGCGATAATTCCTTCCTTTTGTCGATCATGCGTTACAATAGTTGACCGAAAAGAATGATTAGGCCTGGATAATAAAGCTCTCATAATATCTGAATTGAAGTTGTTCGAATACTCTGTAGGTAGTTTGGCACAGTAGGTAGAGCGTGCGATTAGTAAGACGAGCAGGCCTTAGGGTCCAGGATCGAATCCCGGTCAGATCATGCAACATTTTTTCAAAACTAAAATGCATTACACAGTTGATTATGACTAGTTTCTACTCATTGAAATCAGCAAAATATCAATTTCTGATGTATATTAGTAATATTACAGTGCGTCAGTATATTTCAAATGAGAGAGGGAACGCAGAGATTGAGTTACAGGAATATTTCCGAATATCGTATTAGCCAGATATCAATATTTCTGTGTGAGTTTAGGTTAGGTTATTTTTTTCACGAAACGAACGGATTTCAATTATTTTCTGCCCCCGGTATCGGGGCGTCAAAACGGAAAAAAAATCGCAGATAAAATTGACGAGTTGAGAGAGAAGAGTAAATCAGCAAAAGTGAAACGGTGCTATCAGATTAAAATCAATATTGACTGCAGATTGAATTTTCGAGGCGGAGGGAGCAGAGATCGAAAGCTGACAGTTGATTATCCGGAATGACTTACGCTCCGAACCCGTTCGCAATTCCGTTTTCCTTCATCTCGATGGGTTACATCGAGTGTGTTTGTCCCTGCTCAGTCCACTCCGTACATCAATTTTGCAACAATATTCCGAGTCGAGCTTGGGCTCAGAGAAGAGATGGCCCATTGAGAGCTTCGCTTCCCCCTATCACCCCGGTCGATCTGAGTGCTGCCCGATGTCCCGGGTTTACTATTTTATGAGATAAAAAGGGCCGCGGTGGCTCAATTTGATAAATTTTTAACGAACTCAGGTCGGGACCCTGGGATCCCGGACAAGAACTTCCCTGGTTAGGGGGTGTCAGTACCCATGGGAACCGCGCAGTTTTCCTCACTAAATTATTCATACCGGTAAATTGTGTGATCTCAAACACATACCAAAAACCACTCTCACACCTTTCCTACAACTGACTGAGACATCGGGGCTCTTTCTCAGACATTTCACTCTTCCACGAAAAATTAAAAAAGCAGAACAGAAAAATGACTACAGGTCAAGTTATCGATAGGTTAGGTTAGCTCAGGTTGGGTTAGTCATCTTTCAATACTTCCATAACTGCCGGATCGATCAAATCTAAATAGTCGAATACCAAAAGTGGGGAATTCGAATCGCTTGATAACGTTCCATAATTAATACCATAGAGCATGTATAGCCCGTGCAATAACGGTGCCATCCGAATCTGGATGGGTGAATGGAGGGAACTATCCGTGGAATTTTGGGATAACCGTTGATAGCAGATCCCTAATCAATTCCGCTCTCAACGACGTTGAGGGTCGCGATAATAACGTCGATCCCTTAACGAATTGATATCAAAATGGTGGAAAAATGGTCGATCGCTGGCTGTTATTGCCGGGAACCAATCAACCAGAGGCTTGTGCAATGGGACCGCGAACCAGGCACTTGTGTAATAAGCATTGGGTACACTGCTATTGATAACCGCCTTGCTTGCTAGCATTAAATTCCGTGGCTAACCGTACCTGCAGCTGGACGGTAATTAAAAGCCGACCCATTACCGCCACGTTGGGTAATATCCACAGTGAAGCGATGCGTATGCTCGTTATACTAATCATTGGTATCCTGGGGTGGCTACCGCAGACAATATACCGCGGTATCTCATCATCCTAATACGCCACAACTGGACCACTGTCATGGTGCAAAAATCAATTTTCAACCACTTGAACTGTTGCTGGACGGATATTGCCTCATACATTCAGAAACGAAAGATTGAAAGAGCAGTCTGGGTCCAATTGGCCGAATTTCGGATCTGGTGTAGGGCGATCATTTGAAACAGTAAAGATCAAACCAATAATAGTGGACAAAGAAACGCTTCGGGCTTCAACTTTCAGTTGAATTGAAAGAGTGCTTTTTGATGTGCTTCTGCGATGTTGACAGTTGTAATATTGCCATGATGATGGCGACAATATTGTCAAATTGATAGTTGTGATGCTGCTATGTTGATGATGACAATATTTCAATGTTGATAGAAGTCATATCGCCATGTTGGTAATTGTGATATTGCCATGATGATGGTGACAATGATGCTATGTTGTTGTTGTGATGCTGCTATGTTGATGATGACAATATTTCAATGTTGATAGAAGTCATATTGCCATGTTCATAGTAATAATATTGCCACGATGATGGTGAGAATATTACTATGTTGATTGTTGTGATGCTGCTATGTTGATGATGACAATATTTAACTGTTGATAGAAGTCGTATTGCAATGTTCATGGTCGGAATATTGCCGCGTGGATGATAGCAATATCGTGATAAATCGATAGACGTGGTCGAACAAAACGTATCGTCGTGGAAATGTTTTCAGCTTTAACGTCGAGTGGAATCGAGATCGTTTTTTTATCACATTTTATTTTCATACTCGTCAAACTTTTAATACCTTCGAGCGAATAGATTGATGTTCTTTCGCCAACTTTATGATAAACTGGTTGTTTATTCTTCACATTTTTCTTTCGCCTTTTCTTTTATTGCTCTGTGGCATTTCTTGTGAACGAAGTCAAATATTCACTGGGGTTCACCTTCAGCGAACGGTATTTATGGGTTTAACGACTCCGATACCCCTTCTTTTCCTTCAGACTCTCAAGATGTATAAAACTTTATCATGAAAGCTGAATATTATTGCGGGAATACTTTTATCCGATCTCTGAGTACTGGAGGATTGTACGAAAAATTGAAAATCGTTACTCAGCTATCGCTTGATGCTCATTAAATATATTCATGAAAGAGCATGGAGAAAATATCCAAGTCCACATGAGAATCTTGTACAGACTCCGCTGAAGATTACAATGCTAGAGTTTCAAGTAACACGGTAGACATTCGCAAGTCCAGAATATTTGATGTTTCGGCTACCTGAGACGATTTTGAGACGAGAAGAGAAAAAAGAGCACTGATTACGAGAGTCGAGAGCCTCGGCCCATGTGTAATCACCGTAGGAGCTGAACCCACCCCCCATTCCCCAAGTTCTCTTTATACCCTTCCACCTTTTGCCCTCATCCTCGCATCTGAGACATCTCTATTCATCTCTGAAGGCTTGAAGCGTAGAGATGCCGGCTTGATTAAGCTCCCAGAGGTGATGATGACGCGGAGAAATATCAGGGGTTGTCATTCAATCGCTGCGAAGAAGAGGAGAAGAAAATACCAACCGGTTATTAAAAAAGTTTCCCAAAAACTGTTCGACAGATAGACCGATTGATTTCACCAGCAAACTTTTCAGAGGGACATCAAACTGTGGGGGTGTTGGAAGATTGTTAGACACTGCAGTGTGTTCGCTGGATTTTTTTTATGAATCTATGCAGGTATTCTCGAAACTGGCGTGTGCAGAATATGAAGTAGGTGCCAGTGGGGGTCTTAGCGCAAGTGAAGGTGACGACACGACGGGGTTAGATGAGGTGAAGAGGCTACCTAGAAGCTAGCTAGACCAGAGACAGAGGTGGATGGGTTGGCTTGTCTCCGCTGAATATACCTAGAAGAAGGGGTGCCGCGCGCTACTTTCTAGTGCACTCGACCTCCATGATAAGTACCGGGTCGTATTGGTAAGCCACGCCACGTCGAACTTAATTATTGCGGAATAAGTTTGGACCGAACGTATCTAGGGACTAACCAACCGTGATTAATCTCGAAGCTTGCAGCATAAGAAACGAGTATAAGCGTGAGGTTGAGGTTGAAGCACAGAATTTCCAAATCAGTAAGAACAAA